>CATIWO010419703.1:0-24711 GCA_949673435.1 Macaranga tanarius
CTTAAACAACAAAAAAATTGACAAATATATTTTGACAACTTTAATATGTAAAGTGTCTTCATGCATCATTTATAACTAAAACAATTTAAATTGCATAACATTGCATGCTTCACATAAATATATAAATATTATGAACATAACCTTTTGAAAACTGACGAGTTCATGTAAATAAAATTACCTCACTGACGTGCAATCTAAACTGTGACTCGAGACAATAGCTATCCTTAGAAAAAATCTATAATAAAGCATAAAAAATAAAATAAGAACGTATTTCTTAATGTATATAAAATAAGAAAAAAAATTATACGACCTATAAAGAAAAATAAAAAAAATTACGAGGATACTATCGAAAATTCGGCAGAACCTCCGCTAAAATAATGACATCGTCCTACTAAAGTAGGACCAATCCTGCAATAAAACACCAACAATTCTATACAAGAAATCACAAATGCACAAAAAAATACCAAATATTTTTATCATCGCATTTTTTCTCCAAAAAAAAAATGTGTAGCTCTATAAATAATCACAAAATAAACGTGTTTTAGTGTGAATAAAATTATTTTCATAAAATTGTGTTAAAAAAATTTATATTAACGTGTTGTACGTGTGAAAAAATTTGACACTTTATATGAATTTTTTACAACAAAATTAAATGTAGTTTACCAATAACTTATTTTTATTTTTATATTTCAAAAGTTAACTAATTGAACTTCAAGTTTGAAACTAATTAACTTTCAAATTGACCCTTATTTTACGAAAGTTGAATTTTTTAATTCAATTCTACATATAAATAGAAATATTATTTGAACTAATTATCTGATTTTATTTTTTTCATATATCCCATCATTTTCTTAAAAATGTAATTTTTTTTTTAATTTTTATTATGATTTTAATTTCTTTTTATTTTTCATATATCCCATCAATATTTTTCTATACTACATATTTTTCTATTCTTGTAGCAGTGCAAAACATAACATATTAAAATCAAATCATAGAGTATAAATAACACATAAATATTAATTAATTTGTTGATAATTAAAGTATAATGTGTTTAATACCACATAAACAATTATAAAATAATATAAAAAATATAAAAAAATATAATAAATAAAAAACTATTAAACCATTTAGCATTACAAACTAATTTATGCAATTATTTTTTGTAAACATAATCATACATTTAATTAATTAGCAATCCAAGTTATTAAAAAAATGTAAAAAATTAAAAAATGAGAAACTCACTGGAGGGAGGGAGCCGCTGGTGGAGAGGAGGGAGGAGGAAGAGAAGCCGCCGGTGAGAAGATGGAGAAACAGCCGCCGGTGGAGGGAGGAGGAAGAAGGGCGAGCGGCAGCAGCTGGGTGCCTGGGTCGACGCTCCGGGATAGCTGCGAGGGAGTGAGCGCGCGCAGGGACGGACAGCGGGAAGAGGGCGGCGGCTGGTGGCAGGGGACAGCGGCGGTGGAGGGAGAGGGAAGAGGGCGGCTAGGGGAGGGAAGGAAGAGAGGAGAAAAAGAGAGGAGAAAGAGATGAGGGAAGAGAGAGCTAAAAAAATTTGTGTCTGTATTTTTTTTAACACACCCGATATTTAGCGACAGACTGTCGCTAATTAGCAACGGACAACATGTTCGTTGCTAATAATTAGAGACGAACAGCAGTGTCCGTCGCTACACGCATCCGTCTCTAATTATTAAGTCCGTCGCTAAATTAGTCGGTATTTAAGGCGCCAAATATTGGTGCTCGAATTTTTTAGGATTTTAGCGACAAAATTTTTTTCCTTCGCTAATCCGTCGTTAAATCAAATTTCATTGGTAATTGGAGATGGAAAATGGTCCGTCTCTACAATCCTTCGATAATTCGATACATTTTAGTAGTGGTTGTAGCCGCACAATATATTTATTTCACATTTTTTTTGGTGGTCTGTTAAATATGAGAGAGCAATACATTCTAGCAGTGGTTACTTCACATATTTAATTTTGCATTGATTGTGACATACTATTCATTTCGTAGCGCACGAGATAAATTTTATATATATATAAAGAGAAATGTTAGCCACGCCTGGGGTTAAAACTTTCATCATTATTAGAAATTTCTCCTAGCAAAGTGGGGGTTGATTTCCAGTTAGTTAAACAACAGAACATAAAAACATCCTGCCACATTTACCATAAAATGCCTATGGTTTGTGACCAGCTAACAACAGGTTGCAAATAAAATGATTTATTATTTATTGTTAAAGATTTTATAATAATTGCTAAAATAATAATATATACATGGTTCCATTTATTCTATTATTTAATATGAAAAGTATGATAATTTCTCAAATTTAGAGTTTCGCCATTCAACATCAGAAGTAAAAATTATCCATTTTATTATAAAAGACGAAATTTTTGTATTATACAATCTATAAATCTGAATTCATTAAATTTTATAAATAAGAAATAAATAATAACAAAGTGATAATAATTGTTATTTCAAAAGAAAAAAAAAAGTGATAACGGTTGCTTTGATACAGCATATATACAAAAATATATATTCGTGGTAATGGCCAACTGGAAAGCCGAAAATGAAGAGTACTTAATTTCAGTCCACACCTGCAAGATATATATATATATATATATATATATATATATGACTTTTGAGCTAATCAATGATCAATTTGATTTCCTGATCAGCGTTGGTAATTTAATGTAACTACAGGCCTATTTAAAATTTGGATAAATGTATTATAGAAAATTAAGCTTGATTAGGCAAATTTTGTTTATCTGGACTTAAATTTTGCCTAAATATATTTTAATAAATATTGTATAAATAAAAATATGTATTGGTATAAAAATAATAATATTTATAATTTTAATGTATTTCTTTAATTTTTCAAATCTAATAGAATTATTATAATTTTTTTGATTGTTCACAATTTTAATAAAATGTGAATTTTAGTTAAAATATAAAATGCACATGCAATATTTATAATGTGTTTTTTAAAGAAGATGTATATATATTTGTATGTATATATATATATATATATATTTAAATTTAAATACATTTGCAAACTCTATAAACTTAATATATATATTTTGTCATTGTCTTCTTAATTTATAAATTGATCATTTTGACATATTAACTTGCTAAATAATATGATTTCTAAACACTTTTTAGTAAGTTTAGATATTTTAATAATTTCATTTTAACTTACTAAAATACCATTTAGACATTCATAGGGTTAAAAGTGTTGATAAATTTTATTTTTAATAAATTGAGGTGTTCAAGCAATCAGTTTGTTAAGTTGATAAGAGACAAACTGATAAACTGTGTAAAAGTGTAAATTATTAGAGAATTATAAATAATTTATTAAAGTAAGACAATTTTAACACAGATTAAAATTAAAATAAAGTTAAAAATTGTAAACATCATAATTTGTACTATCAATGGAAAGATATATGCAATTTACAATTTTGACAAATTAATTGAGTTGGACAGTGTATATATATATATATATATATATATATATATATATATATATATATATATATATATATTTCCATCTCCATGTAAAAGTTAAAATTCATGTCAGTTTAGATAAGCAGAGGCTTATCAGTCATTGTATGATTATTCGAGCATGTGAATGGATATGCTAACAGCTATTAGAAATGCAAATCTACTGTTTTGTTCAACTCTAGTACTTCTATTTTTTTTTTCTTCGATGAAACTCTGCTACTTCACTTTTTGAGAATGCAAATTTCAGTTCCAAAAGAGCATAAAATCAAGTGTAATTTAATATTAACTTAAACCAACTTCAAATTTTAAACGAATTAGATACTTCAATTCAGTTAATTTTTAATCTCGGACAGATAACTTCAAATATTAAACATATATCATCTTGAAGAAAAAAAAAAAAACTAACGTAGTTATTTAAAAAAAAAAACATTTGTCTACTTCAGTAAAATACCCATTAAAACTAAGGTGCATTTTAATTAATTATTTTTATTTTTTAATCTAAATTATCGGTATTCAGAGCTTACTAGACTATAATTAATCAAATTTGACCTGGATAGTAATACAAAAACAATAAAAATTTTCCAGTAACTAATTTAATGTGACTACATATACAATAATTTTTAATTTAATTGACCAATTCGACTATTACAGTCATGCAATTGTAGATAAGAAATTTCCAATTAAAAAGTAGCCACAATTGTAGAAATTTTAAAATGATTTTCAACTATCAACTCATCATGAATAGTTAGAAATAGCAAACCAATAATATTAAAATAATTAAAAATAATAAATAAATTATTAGTTATAAAAAATAATTCTTTTAAAATAGAACATGGCAAATTCATTTATATTTTATTAGATTTTTAATTTTATTATTTCACTTAAATATTAAATTATTAGTTTGATTTTTTTAACTGTATATGATGAGTTGGTCACTGCATAATGCCTCTCATAATTGAGAGTTTAGTTATTTTGAGTGTATTCATTTTCTAGCACTTTTTTCCCCTGAAAACGTGAATAATGAATGGGGATCAGTTTCATAGTTCAAAACCGCAGCATATAATAAATTTGACAATTAAAAATAGCATATAGGATCAATCAAAAAGTTGCATGAGAAATTTTGGTCCCATTGAAAGTAGACCATAACATTGAATCTATATATATGGACAAGTTTGTACACATATAATTAAGAAGTGGAGACCACTCATTGAACAAAACAAAAATTGTATACCATATTGGGATTCTGCTTTGTATCTTTATTATATATGAAAAGGTGAAAAGTCATGATTTGAAGATATATCATGCCTCTATATTTCCATATATATGTTGGGATCAATATTTTATCTATATCTATCCTCCATTGCTATCAAAATAATAATATACTTTTGCATAGATGCCGACATTGTTCTCTTGGAATAGTTATTCACTAATAATTAGTGCATTGTAAATAAGGTTGATGTTATTTTAAAATGTAATTTGGATTATGTTAAATTTTTATCTTCTTTACCTTGCTAGACGTATATAAATTAAATTTATTAAAATTTAAGTCTCATAACTGAGAATTGCAAAAGTGTTTTAAAAAAATTATGTTAAAATTTAAATGAGGGATATTATTTTTTGGTAATATTTTATATTGTAAGCCGTAAATAGTTCTATCACAACCCGTAGAAAATATCTTTTCACTCCTCCTTTTTTTATGGGCTATTAAAAAATTACAAAAGCAAAATTTAAAATCAAAATAAAAAATTTATAGTTTCCGCTTGGATTATTGATTTTGAACTTTTTTTTTTTAATAAAAGTTAAGCAAGTAACTATTGAAACTTTAATATATATATATATTGAAGAAATCATGATGAGGGACGCGAGACAAATGCTATTACCGGCTCTGTCAAATAATGAATGATAACGGTTGCGCACTATGGGCTGCTGGCAGCCGAGTTTTGCTTCACCAGAACCAAAGTAACCTGAATGGCAGCGGTCACACACACAGACACAGAGAGCTCATAAAAATACATAATAGCAGTCATGGTCTTGGAACTTACCAGTTTCATAAACTTCTTTTTGTGTTTTTTTTATTTCTTTCTTTGTTGACCATTAGGAAAAGCTTTGTATCTTTTAGGGCAAAGGAATCCTCGAAAATGTCGTTTTAGTTATAGAAAAATCAGTGACTGCTGCTGAGAGCTGAGTGGTGCCTTCCCTATGTGCGCACCGTCAGGCTTATTAATTAAGCCTCTCCATTCCTCTAGTCAGACCCAGTAAATTAATATACTTAGGCCCTTCTTGGTCTCATTCCATATTTACCGTGGTACG
The DNA here is from genome assembly GCA_949673435.1 of Macaranga tanarius. Lineage (NCBI taxonomy): Eukaryota > Viridiplantae > Streptophyta > Magnoliopsida > Malpighiales > Euphorbiaceae > Macaranga > Macaranga tanarius. The sequence goes on from CATIWO010419703.1 coordinate 5,803, forward strand.
TACGTATGGAATGTTACCACATATATATATATATATATATATATATATATATATATATATATATATATATATATATATGAAAAAGATTCTTAACGCACGTCGCGACGTGAACAGTCACAGTTTTGTATTCTTAACGCGCGTCGCGACGTGAACAGTCACAGTTACGTTGCGCTCGTCAAATTACTAAATTATCCCTGATGAAAAAAAAATTCCTCCCTAAAAATGTCAGGGGACAGAAAAGTAATTATGTCCCCCTTTATTTTGTCGCGTCTCTCTGCACGATCACTCTCCATATATATATATATATATATAGTATTTAATAATTTTAATATTTTATTCCAACACTTGAACTGAATAAACTTTATAAGAGAATTCTCAATACTTAATTTTTTTATTCATAAGAGTCAATTGAAAAAAAAATAAAAATTTTAACTACTTGAATCAATAAATATTAATAAAGAATATATATGATATTACTTTTAATATCATTTTTTAAAGGTATTTTAAATTATAAAATTCAAAATTTATTGATATTAATTTATATTAAAATTAATTTTCATCTTATTTAAAAATTTTACTTTTTGAACAATGTATCAGTATTTAAATCATCTCTATTGCTAAAAAAAGATAAATGTATATAACTACCATTTGTTGACTGGTTGGCAGCTTAAAATAAACTTGGTTGCTCATGAAGAGGTGCATATATATACTTGTATGAGTGGGTTGTTTTCTAACAGAAAAGAGCTAAAAAGCCATCTTTTAAAAGGAAGTGGCCGGCGATAAGAGAGTGTAGAAAACTGTTGAAATGAGGAGGCAGCAGCGCTTAGATGAAGGACTGAACAAAGGGCCATGGTCTCCGCAGGAAGATGAAATACTATCAAACTACATTGAACACCATGGAATAGGGAAGTGGACAAGTGTTTCTCGCAGAGCTGGTACGTATGTAAAATATATATCAACCCCACATGCCATCTCAATCTTTTCGATCTATGATATAGCTTGGTGCTACATATTATTATTATTATTATTATTATTATTTATTTTTGTCTAATGGTGCTGCCTATTATGGAGATTATTCATTCACTTGGATGATATATATTTCAAGAATGAGCATAATTTAACTAATTTATTATCCTATACTTTATGTGTGTGTTTGTGTTGTGTATATCTTTATGTCTCTAGTATATATTTGTGATCGATCATCAATGTTGTTTACAGGGCTAAAGCGATGTGGGAAGAGTTGCAGACTTCGATGGTTGAATTATCTAAGGCCTAATATTAAGAGAGGCAACATTTCTGAGGATGAAGAAGACCTCATTATCAGACTTCATAAGCTCCTTGGCAATAGGTACATTTCTCCTTTCTATTCAATTCACTGTCCTTTTCTTTTCTTTTTCCTTTTTTTTTTTAATCTCTGAACTGCACTCTCACGATCTTCAGAAAACACAGGAAACATCATCTTTGAACCAAGTTCACCTTTGAACAAGAGACTAAACTATACTTGCTCCATACAAGAATTTCAGCACAAAATAGAACTCTTACCTCGCTTTTTTTTTATTTTAAAGAGCATGCTTTAATTTTGTTAAGTAAATAGAGAAAAAAGTTAACACTTCAAAAAAAATTCCCATCTGTTATATCATTGTTTACTTAATTATAATACAAAAATATGTACTAATAATTCAATGTTTCAAAGTAAAAAAGGTTAATAATTTAATGATGGGACATGATGCATTCCAAGCCACCACATCTTTATCTAAGCATTCCAATTATTTTTCTTTTCGAGAAATAGAAATCTCAAGTTTTTAGACAATTCAATTTTACTGAATTTTTAATGAGTAAGTCTAATTTTAAAATACAAAACTTCGATTTTTGTAAATATAACTAGTCGTGTGAACTCGTACTACATGTGTACTATAAATATAAATTATTTTAAAATATAAATTTTGTACTTTTCTATTTCTGTATAAATGATCAAAATTCTGTCAAAAAAATAATAAAAAGTTAGCAAATCTCTGTGCTTGGAAACGATTGATCATAAAGAACTCATCGATTTTGTGTTAAGTTTGTTTTTATCCTTCAATGTCCAAATGAAGAAAATTATCGTGGGACCTCTTTATATGTTCATTATACAAATGGCTACATTTGTTGATTTCGACATAATAATTTTTTGTTTTATTTATTTTTTCTCTGACTTCCACGTAACAAAGGGCCCTTTTAGAAGATACCCCACAATAGTCTAATATATATATAAACCATAATTATATGCTAATGCTATCTTCGGATTCTGATCTCCTTGTTCAGTCTGTTGCCTGTTACAGGCAACGATGCTGACGCATAGGTATGGTGGATTTTTATCAAAGTGCATGCATCATAGTCATGTGCTTTGCTAGTGTTACATATTTCTATTTTAAAACTCGTTTTGTAACAAAACGTTGGTTAGTCTTTTCAAGCAAAGACAAAGTGAAAATGAGGCAGAGAAAGATTGCGAATTAAATGTATAAGGGACAATATATATATATATATATATATTGAACTTAAAGGGACAATTATTTTTTTTTGAAAGACTATAAAAGACAATATCATATACTTATCACAATACAAAAAAAAAAAAAGATACTACTACTAACTACGAAAATTTAACATTAAATATGCTGAGACTCTGAAAATCTTCACCCAACTTTGGGGAGGGGAGTTTGACTCCTTTCTCTCTCACTTTCTGGCAAACAAGTGGTTCCACGTATACCTGTTTATGTGGGGTTTAACACCGGATAGCTCTTTCTGTGTGGGGTTTAACATCGAATATTTAAGGTAGTAGGGCGGGGTTTAATCTACTTTTTTCCGCTCTCTCAGTAACCTCAGGCTTTAAATGTTGTTAAAAAAAAACATTAATTGTGTTGGGAATTCTAAGATGAGGTGGGCAGCAAAAATATTCAGAGTTTAATATTATGTTTTTTTTTTTTTGAGACTAAGTACTATATTATTTTTTTTGGATACTGGTGTCTGAAATTTTTATAATAAAAGTATTCAGAATTTATTATTTTATTATTTTTTCTTCAGAATTCTAGCATCCGAAATTTTTATTTTAGTTTTCTTAGAATTAATTTTGATCTCAAATTAATCTCACTATTTGATTCCTTTAAAGGAAGCAAGATGTTTTAAGTACAATTTACATCCACATTTACTTATACTTATTGTTATTATTATTGCTTCAGGTGGTCACTTATAGCAGGGAGATTACCAGGGCGAACAGACAATGAAATTAAAAATTACTGGAATTCCAATTTGAAAAAGAAATTTGAGCGCAAAAATAGAACAACTCCACGTTCCAATGAAGAACAGCAACATCATTATCCATCACAGCAACTGCAAGCAACAGATCCATCAAGCCAACAAGTGATAGTCATTGCTAAAAGTACTGTTGAGAACCCTCTTATGCAATTCGATGAGGTTCATGGTCACATGACTGAGAAGAAGAGTGTTGAGGAGAAGCTGTCAACTTCTTCTTTGGCACCAGAAACTGACTACTCGTTGGATCTTCTCATGGATTTGGACCTAAATGAGTTACTTTCAATGGACACCAGAAGCTCCTTAAGTAATAATAATGAGACATATGATGGATGCCATGATGTTCATGTTGGACCTGTAGCAGACACCAGCCTCTTTAATAACAACATCACATATGGAACAAATTTTAGAGTTTCAAGAAGTGATCATCACCCACCTGCACACCCTGATGATGACGATGTTTTCCTTGCTCACAGTACTGTAAGGGTTGAATATCAGAGTGCATTCGACCCTTTTCAAGCTTACAATAATAATGCTTTCGATCTCAAGAATTTTCCTTCTTATCTGAGTCTATTAGAAGAGGGTTGGATCGTTTGATCATAATAAAGAATCTGAAATATTGTTCTTGTCCAATTTGATGGAGGTTTATTGGTGAGTGTTTGTTATGTATGTTATAAAATTTAGTGTCTATTTGATGGGTGGTTTTGGTGTCGAAATTTTAGTGCTTGCTTTTTGATCGAGTTTTTGTGTGAGAATTGACAAGACACTGCTGTATTAATTAATTAATAATTAAGAGTCATTGCTAGCTGTCAGTGACTAATAGCTATATATTGAATATTACAATATTATTTGTGTGTATTTTTTTGCTTTTAAATTATTCATAGAATATTATAGAAATCATCAGTTCATCACTATTAATTATCAGTGGAAAAAAAGCATGTATTCTTTTAGTCACAGATGAATTTTTATATTTATTTTTTTTATAAGAGTCGTTTGTAGAGCCCAACAGAGTGAGCGTCCACTCTTTTAGTCAAGTTCCTTTTTTTTTCCTCTCTTTTCCACTGTGCTACATATACAAACATAAAATAATAAAAATTAAAATAAAATTATTGATAAACCAAATTCGATGGGAAGTTCGCGCTATTGTTGAATCTATTTTGTCAAAACTCAATAATTTTTGTATGTTTCCTTTTCTTGGGTCAAAAGGGATGCAAATAGGGTTGTTGAATATTGTGTTACTAAAGCTGTTATTTCCCATAGATTGCCAGTAGATTGGCTAAGAGATTGGCTAAGTAATGTACCGGTACATTCAATGGATTGAATTCAACAGATTGCCAGTAGTTTGGCTAATAAATTGGCTAAGTAATGCACCGGTACATTCAATAGATTGGCTAAGAGATTGATTGTTGAACTTCAGGTTTTATGTTAGTGATATCTATTTTTCTTTTGGCCAAAAAAAAATAAATTCAATGGATTAGTAATAAATGGACATCACCTGACCACAATTAAAGCTGATTATTATATTATATAATATATAATAATGTTCTTCTTGTATTAATTTTTATGTTTTTCTCAATTTAAAATTAAATAAAAACTTGAAATCATGACAACTGGGCCCTTACAATTTGAGGTGGCATTTGCTCAGCAATTGGAATTGAGATTCCAACAATGGAATCTTGATAAAAAAAAAAAGAAAAGGATTCCAACAATAATGGAATTTTATGAATAATACATTTTGATTGCTAGCTGCTAAATATTAGTTCAATTGATAAGAAAAAAAAAAGGTTCAATTGATGAAAGTTGAAATATGCAACTATATATAGCAATCACATTTTATTACATGTATGAGATGGGTTAATTATATAACTATGGTGGAAGACGGTTTCATATGATTAGGAACATGATTGATTATGTATGAACCAAATTAATGAATCATATAACAAGGCGATTCATCAAGCAATGACTTTTGGTTGTCCAGGAATGTTTCTAAGATTTTTTGTGGTGGACAGCTCTGTTGGTTTCCTAAAGAGCTAAGTCTTTTGTTACAATCAGATGTAAATTTATCTATCCAGTAATGAAATGACATCATTTGTCGATAAAAAAAAATAAAAAAAATCAAGCAATGACTTTCTCTTTATTACTTCAACCAAAATATAAACCTCATATCACATCTTAACCACTCCTAATTAATATTATTTTATTTGATAAGCAATTCTTTTTATTTTATTAAAGCCTAGGGAAAACCACTTGAGAAAATGATTCTCAAGTGATGAAAAAATTCATTCCTAAAATTAACTAATATTATATATCCAGTGGAAGAATTTATCAGTAATTTTTATATTTTCAAGTACAAGAATTTTCCATTGTTAATATATAAAATAAAGTCTCACTTTCTTACAAGCTCCAGCGCTTCGCACTAACAACTTACGTAGATATACTGCAAATGGAAAATAAGGACCATATATATGCATAAGTCAGTGTCATTCAATAAATTACAACGGGTGTAGAAGTAGCTAGCTAGCTGTATATATGAAGAGATAAGGTCTACGTACAACTTCAATCTATAACTGCATTTATAAGTACGACTTCAATATTATCATCGTTAGAAGTTCATCATCACCAACTATTCACATTCCATGAATAAGTACCGGAAGAGGTGCATGCCAACTATTTTTCAAGCATATATATCATTTTTTTTTTTATCATTTAAAATCCTGAGGGTTTCTGAAAGAGATCAAACATCGCCATGCTACCTGAATATTCGGTATTTACCCCACACGGAAAAGGATTTTACCACTTGAAGTAGGGGAGGAGCGACTCGATCCTGCACCCCTCAACATGCTTCTAAGAAGCATGACCAATGGGCCAAACCCCATTGGCAAGTACATATATCATTTTAGATGATTATCAGAGGCCACGAGGTTAATAATATATTGTAGTCCATGTCAAATTACTGTTAAACTTCTATATTTTTTAGTGATATTTATAGAAGGTAGAATGATAATTTTGCATGAATCGTGACATAATATTGATCATTATCGTAAACTGTAAGGTCTATCTTCCCTTTTCAGATATATAGTTAGTAGGTCTGGCCATGGTTCGTGAACCGGTCGGTTCAAATTCGAAAGTTAACAGTTCCACCAAAGGTGAAATCGAATTAGAAGTGGTTTAACTTCCGGTTTCGAACCAGCCGGTTCAATTTTTTAAAAAAGTATTTTTTAATTAAAATAATATATATATACACAACTTGATATATATATATTCAATTAGTCTATATATCTATATATGTTAACATGTATGTCAATTAGTCTATATATATATATATATATATATATATATATATATATATATAATTTTCAGTTCGAAATTGAAACCGCCGGTTCACGGTTCCATATGGAGAGAACCAATCCTCTCTAAAGTTTTGGGCTGATTCAATCTAATTTTAAATTTGACCAGCTTTGGTTCCAATTTTAACTGGTCCAGTTCTGATCCGGTTCCATACTGAAAAGAGACCCTTGGCCAGCCTAATAGTTAGTATGCAATGAATTGATTAAGATAATATTCTTTTCAATCTCGACAAGATACTATAAACAAACTCAATTTCAAACAAGCACTAAACATATCACTTGTACATTAAACTCTAAATTAACTTGTGTTATGATGATTATTGCTTCATGGTGGTCCCTGATTGCTGGGGGAACAGCCAATGAATTAATTAGTTCATAAGTAGCCTGAAAAAGCAAAAAATAAAATTGAACGTATAACTGCATCCAAAATATATCACAGCCCGATGATGCTGGGTCCCGTATCAAGTCATGAGATATAGACATTATCCAAAAAAACATCACAGGCCACGAGTTCATTTCGAACCAGAAGTGCATGCAAAATGTGGCGACTCGTTCAAGATCTCAATAATCAAGTGCACGTCCTGATGCCAAGCTAGATATTGATTGGAGTAGATGAGCTGCATTCTGGTGTAATTTACAAGAAGATTTATGTATACACATATTAAAAAAAATTAATTAAGTACAATGGTCCAACTCTAAATTTAAAATATTTCAAATAATAGTAGTTTGAATTCTCCTGAGTATTATATATGAAAAATATGCGCTTAAAAAGATTTATTTTCCTTATAGATCATCCGATTCTATATGAATCAGTAGTTAGAACTCTTTTGTAGTTACCAATATAAAAAATAATTATAGAATAAAATTAATTAATTACAAGTAAATCCTTGCTGTAATTGGAGACCAGACCATTAACATGTGCAACTCCGGTTTATTTGGTAATTAGTGGTGCATGCAAGCGCGTACGGTGTTCGCTTGTTGTAAGATGTTTTTTTGTTGGATCAACTGATTGATTAATTGGGTTGTTGTACCAATCAATATAGTTGGTTTAAATAATTACTTTGTGATATATTTGCCGGCTAAAAAACAAAATATATAGAAGCCACATATATAGCTCAACATTAAAATAAAAATACGATAGGATCATATCATATCCTCTAATTTCTCCAAGTCATCTATCGGCTTTACTCATCTACTATTCTTGTTGTAAGAAAAAAAAATTTTTTTTTTTAGAGAACTCTAAAAAAAAATTACAAAATAGAGGGCAAGAATTTTCAAATAGTGGTTGAGGAGCATCATGACATTTTAAATCAATCCCTATCCAATTTAAAAATTCAACCATTAAAAATTATATATATAAAAAAAAGATTTCATGGTCTACCATATTTATGCTTACTTCGTCTTTTTCCTTTTTTGGTAACAAGTTCGTCTTCAAAATTTACCATATCCAAATATTTTGCTGTTATATATATATATATATATATATATATATATATATATATATATTATACAGGTATTGCATATAATTTAATATATTACATTACTTCATTTTAACACATTTAACCATATAAATTTTTTTATTTAATTAAATAAAATTATAACACAACATATCAATTTAAAAATCAATATACTTTATATCCTAAGTGAAATAATATTTTAATTAAGATATTATTTTTAAATTTATAGAATTATTATTTTAAAAACGTTATCAATTAATTGTGTTATTATAGACTAATGCGAAAAGAACTATATTTTTAAAATAATTGCTCGAAAATAAACATAACTTTATTTGAGGTAGTTCAAACAAACCGAAGGTTGATGTTGTCCCCATTAATTAATCATCCATTATATCTCCCATTATCAGAAGTTTGGATTCGAATTGGCATCATATGGGAGACAAGTTTATCTACCAATTGGTCCATTATAATATACATATGTGGCATGATATGAAGAACTAAGAAAAGAACAAATTTTTTTTATTTTATGTAATACATTTCCCGATATGATAAGATGCATGTATTCATATGAATCATGTGGCCTATACAATAATTCAGTTTAGGCTGCATTAAAATTGCTCGCGTCTTAGATATATATGTCTATATATTTAATATTTATATAAATCATACTGATATTCAAAATCAACTGATCTAACAAACATAATTTAATATAAAAAATGATATAATTTTTTTAACATCTAATTTCAAATATATATATTAGAGATATAAAATTTGACATTTATGAAAACGCTAAAAAAAAAACTCTAGCTGTCTCCTTTTTTCTCTCCATTTTTCTCTGGTTTTCATCAAAACAAATTTTTTTGCCACCGCCGATCATCTCTTAGATCGGCGGTGGTCCCTTCTTCTTATTAGTTTTATTTAGTTTCTTTTATTTTTTTCATTCAATAAAATACAGATCTTTGAACTGTTGTTTTTTGTTAGAATTTTTTGAATATTCCTATATGGAGTTATTACCCTTTATGGGATGTGTTTATTTATCCTTCATGGATTATGATTATCTCCCAATCATGAATTCTCTGTTAGTATTTCTGCAGTTGGACTCACCTAAAGACCAAAGAGTCGATTTATGGCTAATCAAAGCCGTTGAGTGGAGCGTACAGATCGCCGAGTTGCATATCAGAAGAGCTTTGTCAACACAATTGAGGAATAGTTTCAAGAAATTTCTTGATTTGAGTGAGATTTTGTCATTATACTTCTTGATTGTTATGTTATTGATGTTATTTTTTTTATCAAGATGTAATTTTGATTTTCATTCAATAAAAGATTTAATCTTTTTCATCAAAAAAATTTGACATTTATGTACTTTTAATTAGTTGTACCTATAAATTTAAGTTTTTATTTTTTTTAATACAGAGTTTTGGAAAAAAGTTAATTTCAAAATTAAAGCATTGTATATAGGTTTCTATTTCCAATAACTATATTTTTTCTTATATAAAAACTAAACACATGCAATAAGTTATATTTATAGAATTTGTATAATTTATTTTTAATTAAATATAGAAATATAACATAAATATTTGAATAAATATTTATTCAAATATACATGTTAAAAAGAAAATGGTGAGCAAAAGGTTACATTATTAATTTTGTTAAAAAAAAAAAGTTCCATTAATTATTAATTCAATACATAAATACCAGATTTTTTTTCATCAAGCCTCTGCATACAAATATTAGAATAAACAGTATGTTTGCGATCCAATCATATCATATAGAAAATTAAAATGATAGATGTTTCAAATCCCTATTGACTACAAGAAAATTCGTGCCACTGCCACTCTTGTAATTAAGAAAATCATGCGTATATGATTATTATATTTATATTACTGTGTGCTACATAAAAAAAATTCTTTAAATAAATATTTTATTGTAAAATTAAATTATTGTTATTATTCATAAATGAAATAATTTAATTTAATGTGTTTCCACTCACATTATTATTAAAAGGTGCTAAAAATATCTATGTAATTAAATAAAATTATAGATATTGATGCATTTTATCTTTCACATAAATTAATAATTAAAAATATAGTTAATATTATTGAAACATTGTACTCCCTCCGTTCCATTCCAATTGTCGTTTAAAGTTGTTTCATAAAGATTAAAAATCCTATTTAATAGACATAATTATAAGTGCAAATTACTACATTACATTTTTTTAGAAAAACTAAAAGTTATTAATTACAACTACTCTAATCGTAAAAAGACTAGAAGTTAATACTTTTCTCTAAAATTAATATTTACTTTAAAACCAATATACGGGTAAAGTTGGAAAGAAATATTTATTTTTTATTGGTAATCTCAAAACGTCATTTGAAGTGGAACAAATTTTATTTTCTAAAACGATAATTGGAATGGAACGGAGGGTGTGTTTTTTAAATATATCATTTAATTAATATTAAAAAAATATTATTTTATTAAAATTATATAGTTAAGATGAAAAAACATATTAAATAGTGAGTTAATTATTATTTAATTAGCAAATTAATTATTATTTAAAAAATAATTTATAATTGAGATGAATAAAAGAACACAGACTTATATTTTTTATCCAATTAAATTAAAAGAGAAAAAAGTTAAGTAAAATGGAAAAATTTGTTTAATTTTTTGCTTGAATATATTTATATACTCAATAAAAGAAAAAAATTAAAAAAAAATTATTGAATTGTATAAAATAATAGAATTTAGCACCTAAAGCTTTCTATCATATCTCGAAAAAGCAAAGAAAACACAAAGATATGTACTGATATGTACAGCATTATAGTTTTTACCTCAAAAAATATAGCTATTTTATTTTTTTTATTTATATGATAATTAAGGGTGTTTTATTTATTTTTTTATAAGCAAAACATTTTTACTAAAAAAGTTTCAAGAAAAACCTAGCTGGGAGGCACTATAACCCTGACCAAAAGCCACCATAAACACCTATAGCTACAAAACTTTGCCACAAACATTCAAATTGTAGCTAAACATAATTTATAGCCACGAAAATTACAATTATATAGCTAATTGTACAAGTTAAAAGCTTGTTAGCCACATGCATTAAAAGTTATGTAACTAAAACATTTAATATATATTTAACCATATGTAGTTTGCTATAAAAGTTAAAATTGTAGTTAATAATATCAATCAGCCAGGATATGAATTACTTTGTAGCTAAAAATTAAAATTTTAACCACGATATTTGACATTGTGGCCAATTAAATAAATAAATCCGTAGCTAGTTATTTAGAATTTTTAGCTTTAAATATTAAATCCATAGCTAATTTAAATTTAGCTGCAACAATTAAACCGTGGCTAATTAAAAATATAAATATGAAACTAAAAAGTTTCATATATAGCATTGAAAACAAGTAACAAATTTTTTTTTCTTATTATAAATAGAAGTCATTATTTTTATTTTATGTTGAAGGATATTTTTTTTTAAAAAAATAATACTACACTTAAGTAGCATTTAAGATAAAACTAAATTTTAAATTAAAATTTAATTTTTCAAAAAATATAAAAATATCATAATTTTATTAGCTCCATATGTTTTATTTGTAGTTAATTTTATTATATATATTTTATTTGCTATAAAATAATTTTTTGTAGCTAATAATTAAAATCTTTTTCTACAAAATTTATATTTTTATAGCAATTAAATTTAATATTTTTTTTACAATTTAGCTTCATCATTATAACTTATGTTGCTAAAAATATGAAAAATAGCTACATGACACTTAACTTCCGTAGCTAACTTTTAGCTATGGCATTTCTTGCTACGGCAAGCTATGGAACTTATTTTTGTGGCTAAAACATTTAGCTACAGAATTTTATATATTTAGCCACAAATTATTCTGAAGCTATAGGCAATAATTGTTGTAGTAAAAAAAAAAAAAAAATTTGAACCCCATATTGTTCCTTGTAGTAAAAAAAAAAAATTGATACAGGAAGAAACCCTACATTGTTCTCTTCTTGTTTGATCCCCACATGCTCCTTGCAGTTATTTGATTTCTTGCTGCTTCTCCTTGTTTCTTTATGGTTATTAACTTGCCTAGCGGATTAATCTCACAAATAATAATATATATCACACTCTCCAAATAAATAGTTTATAGAATGACAAAGATTTGAAACTATTCTGTTAGAGTCACAGCGGAAGTAATAGGATAATGCAAACAAATACACAAACAATAGCAACTAAAGGAAATAGAGAATAAACACAAAGATTTACGTGGAAAATCCTAAAATGGGTAAAAACCACGGGCAGAGGTGGAGAAATTTCACTATGATTGTAAAAATAGTATACAAAGAGTGTTTAAACGGCTAACAATGATGAATAGGCCGAATTCCATAACTTTAAATTGATACAATGCTTACTTATAGACTTTTTAGAGAGAAAATAGGAAGAAAAACGCCTTCCAAACAGATTTGGACAATACTACATGCCACACGGCTTGTGTCATGTCGTTTTGCAACCCGTGTCGCTTTCCGGAGCGTAAACTAGACACGACACGGCTTGGAGCACGGCCGTATCGCTCCCCATGCACCATTCTGGACAAACAAGCAGGTTTCAACATGGCTTCTGTCATGTCGTGTCTCAACTCGTGTGTCTCACTGGACAAAACAGCACTAGACATACCTTACGACATGGCTGTGTCTCAAGCCATGTCTGCTTCCAACATTAGAAAATATATTCCAAATTCGTCCAAAACACTCAAAACATATCCAAAACGCGAAGCCAACATATCTTCCACCAAAATTCATGTCACAAAACACAACAAATACAAAATATATATTAGCAAGCGGTTTCATTGCCACGATAGAAGATTTTTATCTACACGCATAAATTTTAATGACATTCCATGTCTAGAATGGTTGGTTTCTAGTGTATGATGAGACCTTATACTGTTATGTTTTCAAAATAAATAAATAATAATAAACAATCCATTAATGTTCTCAAATGTAATAATTTCTTTAGGGTCCAGTGTTAACGATATGATTTCGATGCTTACCTGCCGAAAATGTGCTCACGTCTTGTATATAGCGCCTGTAGAATGGAAGGTGTTGGTAGTTGTAGACCAAGCCAAGGCCTATATATAAGTAATGCTCCTGCTAACTCAGTAATCATATCAACGCCACCAAGCTAGCTAGTCGAAGCAGAAGCAATACACAGAGATTTTAGCAAAGAAATGGGAAGGATGCCGTGCTGTGCCGTGGACGGAATCCACAAAGGAACATGGTCTGCTCATGAAGATAATATACTCATCAACTACATCAGAATCCATGGAGAAGGGAAGTGGACTCACGTCCCTCGTCGAGCTGGTATATATATATATATAGTTCTTCTCTTTGTTTTATTATTATTATTTTTTTCTTTGTTCGCTCATAAGATACTGAGATATCAAGAATGAAAGGTGGCTGATAGTGTAATGTTGTTGCTTGATTACAGGGTTGAAACGATGCGGAAAGAGTTGCAGAATGAGATGGTTGAACTATCTGAGGCCGGATATTAAGAGAGGTAACATTACTGAGGATGAAGAAGACCTAATAATCAGACTCCATAAGCTCCTTGGTAATAGGTACTTGATTTTTTCAATCACTTTACAAGTTTCAATTTCCTGTTTCAATCTTTCAAGTAATAACCCTATCTTCTACGTACTTTTCAATTGAGCAAGACCTTCTCCTTTGATCAGCTATCAAAAGCAAAGGCCATTCATTATATATAAAAAAACTTGCATAAGAAAAAAAAGAGTGCAAAAGTTAGCCCTGTGACAAATTGGAGGTTTTTGTGGTGCACTTTGGGTTTATTTGGAAGGGATGCTGGCTGCAGCTAGGATCCAAAGTGCTTCAATATGTTACTATAATGCAGGGAAAGTGCAAATGCTAGAGAAGGTGAAGTGCCAGGTTTCCAGCATATGTGTTTAGTCCAAGAGTCATATACTGCAGCTGACACCATAACAAATTATATTTGAGACACTTCCAAATGTTGGGTATGGTTTTCTTATTAAAAAGTGAATTTGGCAACCTTCGTTTTATACCAAATTTATAAAAATTTTCTGTCACAGTAACACAAATATTGTTTTACTATATCTTTCAATTTGCAAACTATACGAGTGCAGATTGCACTCATATATATTTACACAGATATACGAGATAGAGATTGGGATGAGATAGTTCTCCTAGCTAGGGCTACCATTAGTAGATACAAGCTCAACAACTTCTCTAGATTTATCAGAATCTAGTTTAAGGTGCAGTCCAAAAAAACTCAAGAAGCGCACACAACATTTTTCAAATGCTACCCAAAAGTGATCTCGAAGTAGATACATATACATAATTTTTTATTTCCTTGACATGTATAAATGTTTAGCTACAGTGCATATTCAGTACTCAATGCATATTATTTCAATGGTTTTGCTTCAGGTGGTCGCTAATTGCTGGTAGATTACCGGGACGAACAGACAATGAAATCAAGAATTATTGGAATACCATTTTGAGAAAGAAAGTTGAGGAACAAAAGGGTTCCAGCTGCAAACAACAAAAGAATCCATCCCAAGAGACATCAAACCAAGAACAACTCTTTCCAAGTCATCAACATGTAATACAATGCAGCAACAAGGTCGTTATCATGAATCCTCCACCAGTAGTAGACAGTGTCGATCATAATACGATCATGGGGAAGAACATGGAGGTTAATGAGTTTAATGAATTTGAGCAAGATGATTCACTGGAACGTTTAATGAATTTGGACATTAATGAGTTTCTTTTATCGGAGACACAAAACACACAGCCGCTAGATCATGGAAGCCAGGCAGGAGGAGAGTGCAATCTCCAAAGTAACATGTCATGCGGTCCAAATTTTGAACCATCAACAGGTGAAATCGAGCTCGATCTTTTGATAGATAAGGCTGCAGGACAAGAAAATCTGAATCCATTTGATCCTTATTTCCAACCAATTAATAATGCTCTGGATCTCAAGAGTTCACCAACATTTCTAGGTTTAGAAGATAATTGGATGTTCTGACGCACAGTTTAATTACTATCTACATTCTCATAATTTCATGCTTGTAGGCAGTTAACATTGGACTCCTGAAAGTGAGAAAAAAAAAAGACTAATAATAACATACCAATATGTATTACACTAATTATTTCTCCTAACACCGATATATAGGTGACATTGTAATATTAGTGTAATAATACATTCAGTGTTAATAATCATTTTTCTAATAAATATAATAAATGCAAGGCAACATTAAAAAAAGTTGTATAATTTTTGGAGTAAATTAGCCTATTCCATTTTTCATTATTGCCAGTGGTCTTTGATTGGGTTGATTTTATTGCCAAAATGTGTTATATTCACAAACAGATTTTTCCTTGTAGTATTAACATTGCAACTTTCAATGCAGAGTGAAAGATAAAGCAGGCATATTAAAACTTTTTGTTTATTAATATACATACATACATACATATATTTTTTGCTACTTTCTTACTGGCATAATGATCTTTGTTTAGAGGGTTTTACATATTTTTATTCTAAGATGTTAAACGCTATGGATTTAGTGCATTGTAAAAAGATTTTAATGAATGACGTGAATAAGTCTCATCTTTGTTTCAAGAAAGAAAACAAACAAAAAAAAATTGTGTATTCTGTGAAGTGGGTTGGACTTCTATTTAATTTTTATGTAGAAATTCATTATATTAGGCTCCGTTTGTTTGTGGAAAATATTTTTTCTATATTTTCTAATGTTTAGTTATCAAAATAAAATAAGTTAAATAATAATAAGTTATTAGTCAAAAGAAAATAACTTAAAAATATAGGAAAACAACTTCCCGTTCTTATAATGGAAAGTTGTTTTCCAAAACTTGAATACTTATCAAATATAAAGAGAGGGAAAAAAATAAAAAATAAAATTATCGTTTTTATATAATATTGTATAATTTTGAAAAAAATTTATTGCAAATTAAATATTAAAAATCATTTTTAACTATTTTTCTAATATTGTATCCAAATATAAAAAAATAATATATTTTTTAAAAAATATTTTTCAAGAGATATAATATTTTCCGCAAATAAACGAGTATTAGTCTAAACAAAGCTTGATAAAGCTTTAGGCTCGAGCAAATATATTGATATGGATGTTCAAAGCCTATTTTACTTAGTTCGACTCAGTCAGACCTCATGTTAAAGCGGGAACAAAAGGGCCAGGCCTGCAATATTATATATATATAACTAGAAAATGACTCGGCATTCCTTGACTTGTTAACTTAAAATTAGTGGGATCTTGCTTTTTTTGTTTTTTTGGCCAAATTAGTGGGATCTTGCTTTGGACACAGCCATTAATCATTAATAAATATTTTAATATAAATCAGCAAATTAATCCCCATATACTCTACCTCCATATCATATATTTTAAAAAATAATAAACAATTATTTGTATTCAGTATTATATATAACTTTAATTTTTAAAATTTTATGATTGAAAACAGAATAATTTCATCATGTACACTAAAGAATTATAATTGAACCTGATTCTATTTTTTAAATATGGTATATTAATTGGAAATTTTAGTAATTTATTTAGTTGTATTTAGGTATATATACAGTGACATTCATAACCAGTTAAAAACAAAATTGAGGCGGCCAAGTCAGCTATCAGGTTTCAATTATTTATTTTCTTCTAAAATCAATAGATTCTTTTGGTTCTTTAGTCCTTTTTGTACTGGTGATCAGAAAAGTCCATTACAGTGGTGGAATCATCAATCTTTGAACAAAAATTGGAGAAGAATTAGAATTATTAATCCCATTGAAAACTTGTCATAAATATTATTGACTTTGTTCTTTAATTGCACGTCCGTGACTTGCACCTCGTCGAAAAAAAAAGCATGAATAAAACTTAATTTTGAAAATCAAATTAATCATAAAGATGCGTGTAAATCTTGCACAAATATCACATGCACGATTATGATCAATTTAAACACAAGTAACTAACGTATAATTCTTTTTTGGGGTGTAAAGTTAAATCATAAAAGCGGTAATTTTATGAATGCATCACACTTTAATTTATGGGCAGGGAGAGTAGGGAACAAGAGGGTCCCTTCTATAATTATTTGACGACGAATGGGATTAAAATACTTACGTTTGATTGGAGTTTAAGAAATTGAGTGTGTAACTATTTTAAAGGAAATATAATTACAAGTACAGTAGTAGGATAATGCCGAGATGGAGGGTAAATACTATTTTACTTTTTTTTTTAATTATAATTTTTGAGTTTGTAAATTATAATACGACGGATTCACTCAGTTCTTTTTTAGCTTTTAAATTTTATTTAATTAATTATGACACAACGTGTTCATCTAATTCTTTTTTAAGTTTTAGATTCTGTCAATTTATTTCATTAAATAATTAAAATATGTATTTTTTTAATTATTATATAATTTTTTATTTAAAAATGAATAAAGATAAAAGTGTCATTTGAAAGAAAAATACTTTTTATCTTTTCTGTCAAATACCGCACGATACATATCTCGCACAGAGATATGTATCGCGATCCATAATAGTATAATATGATATCAATCCCTTCATTAAAAAAATAATAAAAGGAGCATATAAATAAGAAAAATTCAAACGTATTAAGGCACTGTAACTATATTTTTTTATGGTCAATGGAGATGTCATACGACCTAAGTATTAATAAACTACATAACAAGGGTAGTTCTCTCTTTAATTTTAAATCGATGATGACAAAATTTGAACTCTACACCCTTGTAACTATATCTGATGTTATAGATAATTTTTTTTTTTAATATAAACACGATAAAATTTTGTTTAAGTTTGATAATTTTTTTAAAATTTTAATATATTGTTTTATAATATATTAATAATTTTGATTTTTTATCATGTTAAATGGAATTACAGGTCTCAATATGGACTAAATAGAATAATAATAAAAAACATAAAAACTTGTATATTGAAACTTAACTTTTTAAATGTAAAAAATCAAACAAATATTTTACTTTATACTTAAAATAAACAATTCATTAAATTCTAATTTTATGAATTAACTTTTTATAGTTAGGAATCAATTATAATTTCACTTCATGCTTTAATCAGTTTAATCATCGAATCAAGCAAATTCAATATATATATATATATATATATATATATATATATATATATATATATATATATATATATAGGATATGTTTAATTATAAATTTTTATATTAAGTTATATATAATTGTCAACAAACTTTATATTTAGCTAACTATTTGAAATTTGAATAAAATAATATTAACTAAAAACTAAATTTTGATTAGTTATTTAATTAATTAATTTTGCCAATTTTAATCAATTTAAATTTAATTAGTTAGAACAATTTTAGAAAACTACAAAAAAATTTTAGTATCCAGTTTGAATCGTTTCATGATGAGTAAAATAAAATTTCTCAGTATCTATTTCTCCATATATAGAATTCATTTTTGATATCTTATTTAAGAGAATATTGGAACTCCTAGCTAGATGCTCTAAATCAATATACATTTTTCCACTCATGACTATTTTTACGTCATGTTTTAACATAATTGATGAATCGAAACCTCCTCCAGACCTACAAACACAGAAGAACACCTTGGATGAGCCTAAAATCTCTGATCCGTAGGTTCTCCGATGCTTAAGTCAGAGAAGAGTTTATTCAAGATAGTTAAATTAAGAGATATATGAGCTATATATAGGCATAAGGGAGAGGCATACCTAGTCCTATTCCAATTAGGACTCGTTTGATACT
>CATIWO010419780.1:0-32668 GCA_949673435.1 Macaranga tanarius
GTCTTGATTCCTATATAAACAAGACTAATTCTTCATTGTAAAGGAGAGCTTGGTGTCATGGATCAATAAAAGAAATCATATTGTTTCTTTGGTTACTTGTTAACTATGTGTTCTTATCAAACTAAATGTTTGTGGTGAACATCCTTTTGACTTATCAATCTATCTTTCAAGCAATAGATTGTGGCATTATTTCTATCATATTTGTTTCTTGTTTGTTATTGATTCAAGGGGTCAAAGTTTTCATATGGCTTTGGTTGTTTGAATTAACAACTCATGGGATAAAGATTTTCAATGCTTGATTTTGAACTTGATTTGACTTTCCTGTAAAGCGTGGGATGAGGTTCATGTGAATGGGTATTAATTTTGCATTCCATATGTATCATAGCTCGTTAGCTATCGGGGCTTATGGTTGCCGGGTTGGCATTTTCGCGTCATGAGTTCTTTAACCTCTTTAAGTTTAATAAGTAGAACAATATGATGAGTTTTAGGTTAGGAAATAAAGACTTTGAGATGTCTATTTAGGATATTAGAAGAGCTTTGAATATGCCAAACCACTATAATTATTTTCTAATCATAATAAACATGAATTTTGGAAGCACATTATGGGGTTAGACGAGAGATTTATTCCTAAGAATGCTAAAACCTCTAAAATTATTTCTCATGGTCTTAGATATATACTAGGTTGTTAGCACACACTCTCTTTGGTAGGAAGGAAAATGATGGGGCGGTGAATGTCAATGAACTTGATATCTTATATACTATGGTTAAATCATGGCCCATTAAACTTTCCTATGTGATTGCATCTAGACTTCAAGATGTAGCTAAGATACAAAAATGTGCTATTCGAATGGGGTGTATGGTAATGGCTTTAGAAAAATTCAAGGGATTTGATGTGGATAATGTACATTTTAAGAGGTGTAAAGGTGACATGAAAATTGACTTTGTGATGATGGCTCACAAAGGTTTGATCATGCACCAAAGGGAGCAATATATGTTAGCTCCATATCAAAGGGATGCCCAACCACCTCAACCTCAACCACAAGTGCAAAAGGACGTTACGCAAAGGGAATAGCCATAAAAGGTGACTATAGAAGCACTTATGACTCAAATTCATGGGTTGGATTTATGCATGAGTATGCCAGAGAATATGGTTGATGTTTTCAACATTAATGTGGCTAGGGTTAGTCATAATCTAGATGCATACTTTGCTTCTAAGGGATTTGTGCCACCTCTATATCAATCTTCACCTACTATGTTTCATAATGTGCAAAGGGAGGTGGTGGAGATGATGTATAAGGAGGTGATGACTATGAAGGTGATGAAAAAGAGGATGGTGGTGATACTTAAAAGGGAAGCATTAGCAAGAATCTTTAGTTTATATTATGTATTATGTTTTCTTATTTAATGTTTTATGTTTTTTTTTAAGTTTTATTTAAGATGCTATGATTTTCTTTACTTTTATATAATGTATTAGTCTTTTTTTTATTAATAATAGTTGTGTGCTTTTGTGTGGCTCATGCATTATTTATTTATTCTTTATGCGTTTAATAGTTTTCTTTAATGTTGTAGTTTTTATCTATTCTCATTCATACTGCAAAAATTGAGGATAATATTAAGTGTGGGACAATATCTCTTATCCTTTTCTTAGTTATTTTTGTTTTTATTTTGTTAGTTTAGATTTAGTTTGGCTAATTTAAAATTTACAAGAGATTTTAAATTTTTAATGCATCCCTAAGTTGTTTAGATGAAGATTTAGGTTTACATTAATATGTTAATAATGTTATAATACTTAAAAATTTTTAAATATTAACTCTAATTTCCTTACTTTATGTGTTTTTGCAGTCATCATTATTATAATTTATGTATATTAAGTTGAGTTTATTTGAGTATAATCAGTTAATCACAACTTAAATTAGTTCTTGTGTATTAAGAATAGAGGTTAAAATTGAGCATTAGAGTTTAATTTAATTTAAAAAGTACTTCTCTTTTGAGTAAGTGAAAGTTGTGTAGAATACTATTTTATGGAGAATTCATCTTAATCGAATGATTTTAAGTATTAGAACTACCTTTGATTCTATAAGTTATGGTAGAACTAACTAATATAATGAGATGCAACGTAAAACGGACTCACTAAGCTAAGTGTTGATAAATGAGGTAAGATGGAGCGTAAAACTTACTCACTAAATGTATGGATTAATGGGGCATGTATTGTGTAAAATTAATTGTGTTTTATTTAATCCAATACTTGTTATTATGAGTAAGTTAGGGGTTAGTCACCCATGCCAATGCTCTATGGCCAAAGTGTCCCAAGGATGAGTAAACAAAATGTACTCAAATGAGATATTGTAAAAAATTGAATTATCATTGTTTACCTCTTAGAGAAAGAATTCAAAAATGCCATTAATTATGCTTAAATTAATTAGTTAGCTATTATTCTTTAGGGTTAAGGGATTTCTAAATTTTAAAATTATCGAATTTGCTTATGATTCATGAGTTTTATTCTATATGTCTTTCATTAATTCCATTGACAAGTGTTATCTTTTACTTGTTTTTAATATTTGATTTTAATGCATAAGATCTTTGTTAAGTATGTACATAATATGTTTAAATGTGGTTGTACTTTGTGAAATTCCTTAATATGCATGAAATGTAATTTTAGTGAAGTCTTTGTTTGAGGACAAGCAAAAATTTAAGTGTTAGGAAGTTGATAAGTCCATATTTTATGCTTATTTTGAGTTAATATTTAGTGAGCTTTACTTATTATAGTGTGATTAATTAATTAATATTGGTTAAATTGTGTTAGTTTAGGGTTCTGCTTAGTAATTTTGTATTCATATAGAATTAGGATTTTATTTAGTATTTTATTAGGTTTTACATAATATAAATAGGATTAAGATTAGTTTAAGATTTGGTTTTTATAATTAATTATTGATTTATGTTAGTTTTAGATGCATTTAAAAATATTTTCCATGTTTTGTAAGGTTTGAAGACTTAAGGTTCTAGTAAGATGCAATTCGAGGTCAATCGAAGCCTAAAAGATCAAGGAAAAGCATGGTAAAGGTTGTCACAACCATGACCTAGGTTGTTATAGCCATGATGAGGTGCCTAAATGGAAGAATTTAGTAAAGAGATAGTGTCACAGTCGTGAGTCTAAGTGTTACATCCGTGACGACATTCTAGAATGCATATCTGATGTAGCATGCTTTGATATTTTAGTCATAACTTTATTTATACAACTCAAATTCAAGTGATTCAAAATGATATGTAAAGTGTCTCAAAGGGTTATAACCTTTATAAAGAGATTAAGAGTTATTTTGTTTGTTTTATAAGGCATAAGTTTCATACAAAGTAGCATATATGCAAGCTAGCAGGCTAGGAATCCGAGTTTGAGTGGGATTCAACCTTTTAAAGGATAAATTGCTTCTTAATCAAGCCAATGATGAATTTATGCTTATATAAAGGGACCATAGGATGTGTAATTGACATCTATAACTCATTCATCATTAGTTTTTCATAGTTTGCATTTAAAAACACAAATTTGTGTATTTATTCATAATGCAAAGCATTGTTCATGGGTATTCAACATTTAAGGCGCTTTAAAGGGCAAGATTACGGGGTTTTATATCTCTTATTCTTCTTTTTATTTCTTTAAGTTTTTTATAAGAATGTTTATGAGTTTTGCTCTTGTAATCATGACATTCTTAGGCTAGATTTTCATTATATACTAGGATAGTTCTAAGTAGCTTAAGGATGTATTAAGTCTTTCTTTTTACTTTAATTTAAGTTGATTTCTTGCATATGGGTTTTATTCTTATTCTTAATTATACTTAACTATGGGTTATGGTTAAAGTATGTTGAGACTAGGAGGTAATGGCTTTAGGTTTTATTGTTTATATTGAATACTCATATAAGTGCTATAAAACCAGGAGGTAATTAATGCTTAGGACCTTGATTAAAACATATTGAGGTTAATCAAGTTGGGAGACCTTTTAATTATCAATATTGTATGATCCATTATTGAGTTTAAGTTTAGTTAAGGAGTTGTTCGATTATGCTTAGTAAGACTAAAGTCTATAAGTTATAATTAACAATTCAATTAATTAAACTAACTTATAATTATGTGGAAAAGATTTATAAGTGCATTAGTTGATGAGCACCATATGCATGATTTGAACTTAGGTTAAAGTGATTTTTTAATGAGTTAATATATGAACTAAGTAAAAGGTGAATTTCTAGTACAACCATTCATACATTGATTAGTTTCTATTTATTATTTATATTATTAATTTTTAAATTAATAGTTTAATGTACGTTTAAATTTAGTAATTAGGGTTTATGCTTTAATTTCAATGACAAACTTTGATTAATATGTTTAGACAAATAATTAACTAAGTGAAATAGTATGTAATAAACTAATCCTCTTGGGAGTGATACTTTACTTATTTACTATATTACTTGAGTGATATGTGCAATTGCAGTTAGCACTAATCAACTAGGCTTCTTTAGGAATATCTGAAAAAGGGTTCTCGATCTGCCCTCTTGAAAGGCATATTCGGGCTAATCCCGTGCCATGGTCGCAAATCACTTGTGGTGCCCGACAAAAATTGGCCCGCTCATAGTGGTGACTCCACTGGGACTGAAGAGAAGTGACAAATTTCAAAACTGGTTGTTTCTCATTATACATATTTATTCTACTTTCCTTGATAATAGCATTTTTCATTTCACAACACTTTGCACACTTGCACCTTTGGTCCTTTTTACTTGATGGTATTGGACTATGATCCACCTTGATTCCACTTGATTCTTGTGGTAATTATTTTGATATTATCACCTTTAGCCTTTACTTGGTCCAAGAGAGCCATAGGGATCACATGACGCGACCCGACTCCTAAGTCCACAATAGGTTCACCCTCTTATTCTTAGTGACGGTCATGTCACCTTTCTTAGGTACATATTGAATAAGGCTTACCCATTATGAATTCGAGATAGGACAGTCGATGCCCGTATTTAGTAATTTCATAATTTCTTTCATCATCACCTCTTTCATGTTAGGGTTTAACCTTCTTCGACATTCAATCATAGTCTTGTATTATTAATGCTAGCGCGTTGACCCAATACTAATTTTGTTCACTATCCCTTTTTCCTTGTTACGAGAAAATAGAGGGATAGGAGGGGAGCACTAGAAGAGCCCAAGGATGGCTTTGAAAGTACTTACAACCTTCAAATCCAGCCATAAGAAAAGAGGAGTTGCTACTTTGTATCACATGAGAAATTGTCCAGTTAGGGACTAGGCAAACTCAATCCCTCACTTGGAACTAAATTCGCCTATGGATAAGATATTTGGATTCAGATATGATGTCAGTAGGAGCAGGCTCATATAACACGAGGCATCTCCATAACACCTGGATGCTGAGCATAACCCATCCAACTATATGGTGCAATGGTTATTCGAAATATGTATAACTGAAAACCAACCAATACATGCAAATTCAAACATAATATATCCACATAAGTATATAATAATAGTATATAAGATGTATGAACATAGTATAAAATGATATGCAAGGCATATACATATATGTCAACACAACATGTCATGAAATAGGTAGCATGGCATATATATGCATGATTATGGCATAAATGTTAGCAATATATCATGTCTAAGATGTAAAGCATAGTGAATCATATCATGAAGGTGACTTGAGGCATGGATAGGTCATGGTATGAATACAACACTAAACATGGCAAAGAATGGTATATTATAGCATTTCATATCATGTCAAACATGTTATATCCCAAACTAGCTTAAAACATGATATGAACATATATATTTAACTAGTAAAGAAAGCAAATTAATAAATAAGTAATCATGTAAAAGCAAAAATAAGATAGCATATATGGTAATTTTTGTAGATGGTATAATCATGGTAATATGCATTAAAAAGTAAAAGGCATGAATAATAAATAAAAGGATATGGTTAATCTCTATCTTCAACAACTTTCCTTTATTTTTGGGTCTTTGGCCTTGTATTAGGACCATTTAAAAAAATATATTTTTATTTATAAAACAAAATAATAATTTAAAATGAAAAATGTTGAAGAAATATGAAAACTTTTAGAAGTAAAAACAAATTTAAAAATGGCTTTTGCAAAATAGTTATTTTTGTAATAAGTGTAAAATTTAGTAACTTGAACATATAGTTACTCTAATTTTATCATTAGAATGATCCTTTCAATCCACCACTTTTAATATTAAGAGTATATTTCTTAACCTTGATGGAGTGATCTCATTCAATAAGAGATTGCTTCTCTATATTCAAGATACTAAACTTTCTAAAAAATGGTTTTATAAAGGAAAATGATAAAAGAGTTTAAAAAGGTGGCTTTTAAAGGAATAATGATAAAAGGAATTTAATTTTGAATGATCAAGAATAACACATCCATATCATCATAATAATAATATATAGTATTTATAGGATATAGTACATAAGATATAGGATATAGTGTATAATTAGCTTGAAATTAAAATAAAGTTAGTGGTTAGTAACATAAATGAACAAGATAATAAATTGCATAAAAATAAATAAGAAAAGAGTAGGAAATGTTATATATTAGTACAAGTGCACAATAATATTAGAAATGTTAGTACTAAGCATGAAAATAAAAGTAAAATCTCAATAAACTTAGTTATAATTAGCAAGTTAGCTTGATAGATTGAGAGCTTGGTCAATATATATAATATGCAAGAAATGTAAATATGCTTAATGCAATGCATGAGACACACAAGAAAATAATTTCGATGTATATGCAAGGTACAAATGATACATGATATAATTCAAGATACATGAAAAGTGATGCAAATTCGAGATACATGTAAATATACAAGTGATGCAAACCGGAGAGCATGCAATTGAAAGAGTTTAGCCTCAGAAATGGCATAGAAACTCACTAAGAATATGAGATTAAGATTGAAATTGAAAAAGGGGTTAGTAAATGAGTTTAATTTGGTTTGATTTTGATTTATTTTGGTGTTTATGGGTGATTTTAGTTATGGAAATAGAAGTAAGATGAAGAAAAAGAGCATTTTTGATGGTGGGTTAGGGACTTTTTTAATGTAGAGACAAATTGAGGATGTGGCATTTAAGTATTAAAATAGTTTATTAAAGGGCTGATTATGTAATAGTATATACCACTTTATTCCTAAGGTTAACACTTGTCATAAAATATTCCAAATGGAATATTCTTTCCTTGGTTATCAATCTTGGGAATAGAACCATTTTTATTACACAAAATGATGACATGGCAAAATATAGGACCCACTTTGACTGTCGAATGTCAAAATTTTAACTTTTTGCCAAAGGGTAATCATAGATATATAATTTTATAAGACAGTTTCGGACTGAAATTTGGTATTGGAAGCTCGATTTTAACCTCAGAAAAAGTCATTTAACCAAGATTTGACTTTTCATTCTGAAGCTTTCTAAGGTTAAACTAAGGCATGAAACAGAGAAATTAAATGGAAAAACACGACAACGGAGTCATGAAGACCCCTTATATAGGGTTTGACTTTATTAACACTGAAAACATCATTAACATAGGACTCTTACTTATCTATCCACAAAACCTCCTGTCCACCGTATCAGGATTTAGGAATAGGTTTTTTTAGGTTGATCATGGTCTGAAAAAGGGTAAAATAGGGACTATTTGGTAATCGAGTAAGGGTTTAGGGTTTTGAACAGTCTTGAATTGGCTTGAAAGATAATTTCTTACATTAATCTCTTATAATAGAAAGATATTTTCATGTTTTCATCATCGGTCTTCAGGGTTTTGAAAACAACCCCCAACAGTTTACCCTCTACTTTAGAGGAATTTGTATGTTTTTGTCAAGACATTAAAAATAATTTGTTCATTGATGTCATGCTTCCAACACATAAATTCTGACAAAGCATAAAATAAACTCAAGGTTAAAGAAATCATATCTGATTTATTCTGTTTGCTTGTGGTTGGTTCCTATGAACTTTCACTTGAAAACATAGGTTAGAAATGAAAATTAAAATTGTTAATGAATATGCATTTTGAAATTGAGATAGATTGATACTTAGGAAATCAAAATGATTTATTTGAAAAAAAAATTAAAAAGGAGTTGGAAGCTTGAAATTTTGAAAACTGATGAGAGGTTGTCCCTAAGTGTTAATGCAATCATTGTGGATTAAGAGGCTATCGTTTAAGTATCATCAAATGATGAGAGGCTTTCCTTAAGTGTTAACTGTTAGTGTAGATGTGCCTTAGGGCTATTCATGTATGTAGACATTGTGAATTTATCCATATGGCAATAACATATTCATTTAAATTAAGTGTTAAGTTTATTTAAATAATTATCCTTAGTTTTATATTGAATGAGTTTATTATCAAGAGTTGATAATATGAGTGACAAACTCATTTGGTACATATACTATAAATGTTCATATTCGTTGGACTAATATAAGGGTAGTATTAATCCCTAGACTATGACCTCTGTCTATTTTCCTTGATCGGTATGTTATATTGATAGTGGGAGATAGTGAGTCTCATACTACTTGATATGAGATATAATAATAGACATGTGGATACTCATGTAATGGGTGGATCGAACTGTGATGTAAGATTTGTGATTGTGTGGAAATTCACTTTTATCAACAATCACAATCTTAGACATAATGGTGCATATAGTCCTTTGACCTGAGGTGACATGGTCATCTACATATGGTTGGATAGAGTTTGTTATCTCCTACACACCTGTGTTAGCCATGTATGTGTATATGGCGTGTGGTGGCTCTAGTTGGTTATATATAGGGATGAGTGATCGGCTAAGATGGAATTCATTACCTGGAGTGAACCGGGATAAGATCCTATACTATCTAAGTTATTCTTGATGAATAAGTACCTGGCCAGGTTAAACTCGACTTACCCGAAAAGCGTTTCGGTGCTAGAAAGAGTTTCTAGGAGAAGTTGTGTTTTATCAAGAATTGAACTTAAGATGGGTCATGAGATGGACCATATATGTTGATAAAGATGGGCCATGAGATGGACCATATATATTGATGAAGATGGACTTGAAATGGACTTAGGATGGGGCTTTATGTAAAGAGTTTAAATTAGCCCATAAGTTGTCTATTGGTATGGAGTGGGCCTTTTCTAAGTGTAGAGAAGCCCATATGCCCATAACCTTAGCCCATATCCATTATGTGTTAATGATATCAAGGTTAAGGTTATCCATGTAACCAAACATAACCCACTCACTTAAAAAGCAAAGCCATGCATATAGATTGAGTGTGAGACACTCAATATATATCAAATGCATGTAGCTTAAGTGTGAGACACTCAAGCTATAGCAATGCATGTGGCTTGAGTGTGAGACACTCAAGTTATTGCAATGCATGTGACTTAAGTGTGAGACACTTAAGTTATTATTATTATATTATTGGTTTTGTTTAAGTTAGTGGAGAGTGTAGAGACAACCAAGCTAACTAATGCTAATGCACATTTGAGAGTAAATTTAATATTCTTACAAAAGAGAGAAAAGGATTGAGAGTGTCTTCTTCCTTCTTCTTCTTCAAGTGTAGAGAATTCATATATACACAAGAGTTGTGTGCTTTCAAGTTAAAAGCCATTGTTGTACAGGAGTTGTATAAGTTCAAAGTCCATCATCCATTAGAGGTTGCATCCTTGTTCCATACATTCAAGCTTAGAGTGGCTCTAACAAGCTCTTGGGTCAAATAAGAGAGGCTTGTGGGTAGAGCTTCCACCAACCTTGAAGATCTTCTTCGTGCAATTTATGTGTCTCAAGCTAGAGGCTTCATATTTGGGGAGCTAGGAGCTTATAGATTAACATCAACCAAAGCTTATCAAGCGTGCTACCAACTTAGAGTTTTGTAAGTGTTAGCCTCATCAAATGTTAGGTACAAGGAGGGATGGGAAACCCTAAGCT
Source organism: Macaranga tanarius (assembly GCA_949673435.1). Lineage (NCBI taxonomy): Eukaryota > Viridiplantae > Streptophyta > Magnoliopsida > Malpighiales > Euphorbiaceae > Macaranga > Macaranga tanarius. The sequence continues at coordinate 9,968 of CATIWO010419780.1, forward strand.
CTATGCATCATCAGGAGTTGTATTATCACTAATAGGATTTTGATGGTGCATCTGCCTCATCTCCTCCTCTAAAGCGATAATCCGGTCCTAGTAGCATGTCTCCCTTTTCTACCGCTACCTGGAACTATCACGATGCTGCACCTACATTGCATAACAATATGTATTAACATTTCAAAATAGGACTTGCATTATTTAGATCACATGCATCATTTGCACAAGAAATGTCAGGGAAGAAAAGAGAATGTACCCAAGCACCCAGAGAATGCTGAACATAGTAGTCCAAAATGCTGGTTCCACTGCAATAAAGCTATTGGGCAACATCTTGAGGCACCTACATATGAAAGGAAAAGTCAGAATGCACTCATAGCCGCTGTTAGTATAGATGTGCCCTAGGGCCATTCTTATATGTTGACATTGTACTTTTATCCCTATGGCAATAAAATATTCATTTAAATTAAGCGTTAAATGTTAGTATAGATGTGCCTTAGGGCCATTATTGCATATAGACATTATATATTTATCCCTATGGCAATAAAATATTCATTTAAATTAAGTGTTAAGTTTATTTGAATATTTACCTTTAGTATCATGTTGAATGAGTTTATTATCAAGAGTTGATAATATGAGTGACAAACTCATTTGGTATATATACTATAAATGTTCATAGTCGTTGGATTAATATATGGGTAGTATTAATCCCCAGACCATCACCTCTGTCTATTTTCCTTGATCAATATATAATATTGATAGTGGGAGGTAGTGAGTCTCATGCTACTTGATATGAGATATCAGAATAGACATATGGATACTCATATGATGGGTAGATCAAACTGTGACGTAAGATTTTTTATTGCATGGATATTCACTTTAGTCAACAATCACAATCTTGGACATAATAGTGCATATGGTCCTTTGACCTGAGGCGACACAGTCATCCATATATGGTTGGTTATAATTTGTTACCGCTTACATACTTGTGCTAGCCACGCATGGGTATATGGCTTGTGGTGGCTCTAGTTTGTTATATGTAGGGATGAGTGATCGGCCAATATGAAATTCATTAGTTGGAGTGAACCGGGATAAGATCCTATGCTATCTAAGTTATTCTTGATGAATAAGTACCTGGCCAGGTCAGACTTAACTTACCTGAAAAGAGTTTCGGTGCTAGAAAGAGTTTCTAGTAGAAGTCATGTTTTATCGAGAATTGAACTTAAGATGAGGTCATATGATTGAGGCAATTAGAGTTTGACTAAACCGTGACTCTAGCCAATATCGGGATCTTGTAATGAAGGGATATTTAGTGCACAATAATTATGTTCAATGGTTCTTGTGGATCTACATAAAGCATTCATTTCTATTTAGGTAGTCGTGACATCTATGTTTGGGGTTATTCATGACTTATGGGAACTAAATATGATTAATTAGGATTTTCACATTTAGGATGGAAAGGTGTTTCCATAATATTAAAGTGTTAATATTATTTCCCATTGCCATTTAGACTTGAACCTAGTAAGTCACACACATAAGAGTTGCACTTATGAAGATTTATATTAATTTGATTATTAATTAAAGTGTTTAATTAATCAATTAATTTAATTTAATTGGATTTACGCGTATACGGGGATCTAGTATATTTCAAAATCTAAATTCAAAGATTGGGATTTAATTGTAATTAAATAAATATTAATTTTGACTTGATTTAATATGTGACATTAAGTTCAAGGACTAGATTAATATTTGCCTCCAAATGCATTCACATATGGGCTATGAGATGGACTATATATATTAAAAAAGATGGGCCATAAGATGGACCATATATATTGATAAAGATGGGCCATGAGATGGACCATATATATGAATGAAGATGGACTTGAAATAGGATATGGCTTTATTTAAAGAGTTTAAATAAGTCCATAAATTATCTAGTTTGGTATGGAGTGGGCCTTCTCTAAGTGTAGAGAAGCCCATATGCCCATAACCTTAGCCCATATCTATTAAGTGTTAATGATATCAAGGCTAAGGTTATCCATGTAACCAAACACAACCCACTCACTTAAAAAGCAAAGCCATGCATATAGATTGAGTGTGAGACACTCAATATATATCAAATGCATATAGCTTGAGTGTGAGACACTCAAGCTATGGCAATGCATGTGGCTTGAGTGTGAGACACTCAAGCTATGACAATGCATGTAGCTTGAGTATGAGATACTCAAGCTATTAGCAAATTATTTTTTGTTAATAGTTAGTGAAGTGTGTAGAGACAACCAAGCCAACTAAGGCTAATGCGCATTTGAGAGCAAATTTGATATTCTTACAAAAGAGAGAAAAGGATTGAGAGTGTCTTCTTCCTTCTTTTTCTTCAAGTGTAGAGAATTCATATTTACACAAGAGTTGTGTGCTTTCCAGTTAAAGCCATTGTTGTATAAGAGTTGTATAAGTTCAAAGTCCATTATCCATTTGAGGTTGCATCCTTGTTCTATACATTCAAGCTTGGAGTTTCTCTAACAAGCTCTTGGGTCAAACAAGAGAGGCTTTTGGGTAGAGCTTCACTATCTTTGAAGATCATCCTTGTGCAACTTGTATGTTTCAAGCTAGAGGCTTCACATTTAGGGAGCTACAAGCTTGTAGATCAACATCAACCAAAGCTTATCAGGTGTGCTACAAACTTAAGAGTTTTGTAAGTATTACTAAGCTCTTAGTTGGTAGGCTTTGTGACTCATTTGTTGATTTAAAAATGTTATCCATCATGCATGTTTTGGTTATATAAGTTTGCTTGTGATATGATCTTGGGTTGGATAAGATTCAAGCATTAATGCAAGAGTTGCATGTAATCAAAATTTTAAAATTCCGCTTGATTTTGATCTCTTTGAATCTTGTCCCTTCAAGTGGTATTATAGCCTAAATTATAAGTTTTACATGTTAAAAATCATGTTAATTTCAAGTGTTGTGATTATATGTGATGTTAGTTGCAAGTGCTGTGACTTTAGTGGTGAAAAATGGCTAAAAGTGTATTGGATTATGTTCTGGAACACTGAGGTAATGCCTCTGTGCTACTGAGGCACTGAGGCGAGGCGCCACCTCAGTAGCCAGTGGATTACTGAGGCATACAATGTATATATAAGATATATATGTTGTAAAATGGCTAATGTGCAAAGTGAGACCTTAATAATTGGCCCAAAAATCTTCCAACTAAATTTAGGTCTAGGCTTTCCATTGGAGCAATAACTTGTATGGTTTTGGACTTGTGTGCATCGGCTATGGATATATAGGGGTGTGCGTAAGGGCCAAAAGATTCATATAGTGTTATTGTTAAGCATGAGATGTTGTGGGTGTGTGGATACACTATGGGCCAAGAATGGCAAATAGGCGTACCTGAGGTTTGTAGTGTTAAAATCCATACATTTCACTGATCCAATGATATGGACCTAACTAATGTCAAAGGACAATAACGATAATTAGGTGTACCTGAGGCCTGTAACATTAGGAGCCGGATTAATGGAACCTCATATGAGATGTGATGGATAAGATTTGTCCACTTAATGAGAACTAATATTTCAAGAATGGCAATGTGTACCTGAGGGATATTAGTGGCCCATTAAGAACTCTATTACCCGCTAGAAATCTATCCAATAAGGGATTTTCATTTCCTACTTGGAAGTGTAGGATTCGCCAAGTTAGTGGGAGCTCATTATGATTAAAGACCAAATCTAATGGTGATTACAATGACATACAACTAATCAATTTTGTTACCTTTTGCAGAATTTGATAACATGAAACCTTCAAACCCATTTTTCATCATACGTGACAAAAATAAAGGCAAGGTAAGTGTTGTTAAGCCCTCGGGTGTAATAGTGAAAATATAAGGGTAAGGCAAGTGTTCTCAAGCCTAAGGCTACCATGAGGGAAGAACAAGGCAGTGGAAAGTGTTTCCACTGCCAATATGAAGGACACTGGAAGAGAAATTGTCCTAAGTTCCTTGAGTCTCTCACGATAAAAGGAAAGGGCAAGGATGGAGAAGGTGAGACTTTCTCTAATTTATTTGCTTCCAAATGTTTTAAGAGCTCATCTAATGCATGGGTATTAGATACCGGTGCAAGTTCTCACATTTGTGTATCCTTGGAGGATCTAGCAAATAAGAGAAGGTTGAGACCTAATGAAGTGACCTTAAAGCTTGGAAATGGAGCAAGTGTTCCAGCCAAAGCTATAGGGTCCACTTCAATTAATTTATATAATCATATTTTGTTATTGGAAGATGTATTATATGTACCTAATGCCTATAAAAACATTATCTCTATCTCTAGTTTTACTAATAGGGGTTATGAATTCCTTTTTAGTAAAGATGAATGTAAGATTTATTTTAAAAATAAATTAATAGGCATAGGTTATTTAAGACATGGTCTATATTATATTGATAATATTTCCAATAACAATGAGCCTCAATTTAATGTGAAAGCAATGCTAATTACAAATGCCTCTAACTCCAAATATCTATGGCATTTGAGATTTTGTCACATTGTGGAGGATAGGATCACGAAGTTGGAAATGATGGGAATCTTGAGCAATCTTGAATCCGCATCCAATCCAATTTGTGAGGCTTATCTTTAAGGCAAGATGACTAGATCACCATTTGTTGGACAAATGGCAAGAGCCAATGATATGTTGGAGATCATACATAGTGATGTATGTGGGCCATTTAGTGAAATGGTTAGAGGTGGTTTCTACTACTTTATTACCTTTATAGATGATCTATCAAGGTATGGGCACTTATTTCTTATGAAGAACAAGAGCGAATCCTTTGAAAAGTTCAAAGAGTTTAAGGCCCAAGTATAAAACCAAACCGGGAAGAGTATTAAAACTCTTCAATCGGATCGAGGAGGTGAATACTTAAGTACAGAGTTCACAGAGTTCCTTAGGGAATATGGCATTGTATCACAACTCAAGCCGCCGGAACACCATAATTAAATGGTCTATCCGAGAGGCGTAACCGTACCTTATTAGATATGGTACGATCCATGATGAGCTATACCGATCTTCCTATATTACTTTGAGGTTCCTCACTCTTCGTATTCCATCCAAGTCCGTCTCTACCACACCATATGAGATATGGCATGGTAAGACATCAAGTCTTAAATATGTTAAGATTTGGGGGTGCTGGCTTTTATTAAAAAGCTAAAATCGGACAAGTTGGATGTGAAATCAATTAAAAAAAGGTTTGTTGGATATCCTAAAGATAGTTTAGGGTATTATTTTTATCTTCCTGTTGAACAAGTTGTTGTTGTAAGCAAAGATGCTATATTCCTTGAGAAATAGTTTTTTAAGGAAGGTGGCAAAGGAAGAAAGATAATATTAGATAATGAGTCATCTAAAAAAGCCCAACAAATTGATCAAATGGACTTTTATTAACCCAAAGAGCCCATTCCAATTGAGAATATCATCACAACATCTCCTAGAAGGACTAGTAAGGTATTTCGTCCTCCGGAGAAATACGGTTTTCTCCATAATATGTAAGAGTTCAATGTTCATAAAAAAAGCATTCATGTTGATGATCCTACTACATATGAAGAAGCTTTATATGATAAAGATTCTTCAAGATGGCTTAAGGCAATGAGAACTGAGATGGATTCTATGTATGCTAACCAAGTCTGGACACTCGTTGGCACTACAAGAAAATAACGATATAGAAACGAAAAATTCCATTTCAAAATTATAAAATGGAATTGCGATGAATTTGCTACGAAAATTTGAAATTGCTACGAAATTTTAGAAATGGAATCAAAATCCATTGCTAAATTAATTAGCAACGAAATTAGAGAGGGATTTAGCAACAGAAATTGAAACGGACAACTATTCCATCGCTAAATTATTACGGGAATGTTGGCGCCAATATATAGAGTGGGAAATAGCGACGAAATTTTTCGTTTCTAATTAGCGATGGAATAATTCTGTAGCTAAATAGTGACGGAACTCAAAATTCATTTCTAATACAAGCTTTTAGCAATGGACTAATTCTGTCGCTAAAGAGCGACGACAATCAATCTGTTTCTAAAATTAGTTTTAGTGACGGAATTTTTCATTTCTAAAAAGATACGAAATTTATTATTGTAAATTATAATTTTTTTAAAAAAACTTTTAGAAACGAAATCGGATTCCGTAGCTAAATTTAGAAACGGAATCGAATTCTATAGCTAAATTTAGAAACAAAATTGGATTCCGTTTCTAAATTTAGCTACAAAATCAATTTAGAAATGGAATCCGATTCCGTTTCTAAATTTAGCTACGGAATCTGATCCCATTTTTAAATTTAGCTACGGAATCCGATTCCGTTTCTAAATTTAGCTACGGATTTCGATTCTGTTTCTAAATTTAGAAATAGAATTTCCGTTTCTAAATTTAGAAATGGATTATTATTCCGTTTCAATTTTTACTAAAAAATATCAATAATAAATTTCTAATTATATTATTATATTTTCTAATTAATTAGCTAATAAAATAGTATTAAAATTATTATATATTTTGTAAGAGAGCATATATATACTTAGTTACAAAATTTCTTACATGTATTGCATGGCTGCTTATTATTTGTAGCAAACTGAGTACTACAATTATTTAATAATGATTGAATATAACATATATTTATTTTTTAAACTACATAATTTTGCTTAAAACTTTATATGACTTATTTAACCTAATTAGTATAAATTAATTTTTTTATTAAGTCTAATTAGAAGATTAATTAAATATGTACAAAATTAGTTTAATATTAAGTATTAAGTAAATATATTAAATTATAGAATTTTATTATAAAATTCTTATCAACAATAAAATTATATACATCAACAATAATTTTTTGTGAAAATTTCTAATGTGCCAGATCCTTATATATATATATATATATATATAAGGATCTGGCACATTAGAAATTTTATGAAAATTTATGTACTGCTTTTGTGCTGTGCTCATATTTGATCTTGTGTTGAGATACGGTTACCTGTTTGGAGCATTCCTATGGGCCGTACAATTGTGGTTTGCTTTGCAGGTTGCATTCATTTGCATTTTGCATTCATTCTGCATCAAACTATTTTGTTTATTATGGATACCCACCTCATGACCTTATTGTTGTGGCTAGTTTAACGAAGCAATAAACCATTAAAATCTTTATCTTCTTCCTCCTTTCTGTTTACCCTCTTTCGATCTTAGTGTCTCTTGGTATTAAAGGCTTTGGGGAGGGTTGTTTTCTACATGTAAATTATTCTGCATATAAACTGTTTGCCATCAAGACAAAGCAGGCTCATTATTCGACTCTTACATATGATGCTATAGAAGTCTTCAATCATAGCTCCAGCTCCTAGCTTCACTATAAGAAGGCTCTCCTGCAATCCAAGAAGGGTTAGATTAAAATTCTTAGAACAAAAGAAATACATTTGTTCTTCCAAATTATAAATAAGTGATTGAGAGAAACCTTTCTTAAACACTTGCATCTAAACCGTTGACAGAATTTGTATCTCATATTTTCATAAATATAAAAGCTATTAAATTATGTTTTCAAACTTTAATTTATTTTCTATTTTAATTTGATGAAGTAACAGAATGTATACTCTATGCTTGCCTCTTTGAAGTATCTGGCACATCATAAATTCTATGAAAATTTATGTACTGCTTTTGTGTTGTGCTCATATTTAATCTTGTGTTGAGATACAGTTACCTATCTGGAGCATTCCTCTAGGTCGTATCTATACTTGTGCTTATAGTACGGTTACCTGTCTGGAGCATTCCTTTGGGTCATGCAATTGTGGTTTACTTTGCAGGTTACATTCATTCTGCATCAAACTGTTTTATTTATTGTGGATATATGCCTCGTGACCTTATTGTTCTGGCTAGTTTAATGAAGCAATAAACTATTAAAATCTTTATCTTCTTCCTCTTTTCTATTTACCCTCTTTTGATCTAGGTGTCTTTTGGTATCAGAGCCTTTGGGGAGGGTTCTTTTCTGTATGTAAACTATTATGCATTCATTTTTGGGGGAGATAAATAGTAAAACCTAAAATAAACAGTTGAGCAGAGATATAGTGTAAGTCTCATTTTACGTGTGTAAGCTATAGGGCAGTAAATCTGGTGGTCATACTTCTGTTTATTCAAAAGTTTTAATATTTTAATTTTTCAAAATGAATTTAGAAAATATTTTTTGTAGATATCAATCTTTTTCAAACTCTTCTTTTGTCTCCGATTCATCGGAATCCAAACGGGTAGTTAGTTCTGATGAACTAACTATTGAAGATTTTTTCAAACATATTAATGACTGGGAAATTCCTAAGATTTAGAAAAAATAGATTTATAAATCTTCAAACTCTGTTTTTTGAAAAATGATTTTATAATCAAAATAGAGGAAATGGACATTTAAATTTCCAAACCTTTTAAAGAAATCCAACTTCTTTCTTCAAAATCCTTATAAAAACATAGGGATCGTTCCTATAAATATATTCACATGGGCCTTATTCAAGTAGGAATAAAACCTCTTACTCGAGAAGGTCTAGATACCTTGATCTTAGCAGTCCTTAGGGATGCTAGGTTCGTAAACTTCTTTGATTCTTTGTTAGGAACGGTAGAATCCAGTCTTAATAAAGGACCAGTCAGCATTAGCTGCTATCCAAACATAACAGTCTCTTTAAATGACAAAAATATTTTAAAGAGCATTGTTTTACAAATCAAGAATCATAATTATAAAATGCTTTCAGGGTCAATTCCAATTGCATTAATTTTTAGAGTCCAATTACAAAGCAATGGCTTTTGCTTTTGCAACCAAACACCTCAAACACTCGCCAAAAGGTGAAACCATCCTTTTCCAAATGGATTTATCCAAATTAAATGCTATCATTCCCAGAACCATTCAATGGAAAGATATAAACTTACCTAAAGAATGGGTTTTAGAAGGAGCCACCCAACCTCAGTCACCAAAAAGACCTAATCCAAACACTAACCTGAGAAATGTTACCCAATTCTCAGATGGAAGAGTCAAATTGACTTTTAAAAGAAAATCAACTAGTTCCTGATTTTCTAATACTTAGGAAGAGCCTCACAACTTCCTTCAGTCATTTATACTTATGCTCCTTATCCAAACAGACCATAAATACAAACTTATGTTCAGCTAAGGTTCTCAACTTCTGATTTACCTAGCTCTGCACTCCAAAATGTTGACTATCAAATAGCCATACCAAGACTTGTCTATGATAGCCAAATTCTAAACACTGAAGAAGATGAAATACCAACAGCCCCTTCTTCACCAACACCTTCTGCCATCACCCAAAACATTGCAACAGAAGTTAGTTTTTTGGAAAAAGAATTTCAAATTGATAAAACTTTTTTACAAAAATATTTTTATTCAAAAAAGAATGAGTCAAAGAAAATTTAGTTCTTTCAAAACTTCTTAAAAATCAAAGATGAGATTCAAGAAAAATATTACGCTTTCTATAATGAGTACAGAGTCTAAATCCGATTTTTTAATTGGTTTAAAATTTATGCACATCAAAATAGCATTGCATATCCTTTTAAAAAATCTAAAAAGATTTTTAATCCAATCACAATAAGAAATAAGAATCCTGAATGGAAGGTAGATGGTCAGACAGTCCAGTCTAAACACCCACCATTAAGGAATATTTCTTTTTCTCATGGTGATTCGAAAATTCAAGCAGCTCCTTTCAAACTTCCTCAGGATGATGATTTAAAGAATTTGAAATACATTGTCCTGCAAAACAATTTTTCAAACGTCCATCTTCAAACAGTAGGAAAACAGTTAACTAGGATCGAGAGTCATGTTTAACATCCAACTATTTTTCATTCCTCTACCGTTAAGTCTTCTGAGTCTATCAAACTTCCAAAATAGAAACTTAAAAATCCTGTTTTCAAAGCATTTTAAGTGTCTAAACAGAGTCAGCAATAAATCTAAATCAGCAAACTTGAGTTTGCTCAAGCAATCAAAGATCAACTAAGCAGAATCAAACAGGCTTCTAGATCAGAAACTTCACGGGTTATACTTGAAACTCCTCCTTTGAGAATTATCAGTGCTATTAACCAGACTGATAACTCTTCTAACAAAGAGGAAAGTTAAAATAACCAGCATTGTCAACCTAGTCTCCAAGTCAATAGGTTAAATTGGTCAATCATACCTAGGACTATTTCAATAGCCCCTGATATAGTCAAATAGCCTGATGTCTACCCACAGTCGAGGTTTAATGCCTTTTCTATCTATGAATGGAACCTAAATGGTATGAGTGAGTACTAAGTCTTAGGACTCCTTCAACAAATGACTATAATAGCAAATGCCTACAAAACCCAAACTAGTAGTATGGATAAAGCCATAGCTGAACTCTTTAGTACCGATTTCTTAAGCCAACTCAAGGTTTGGTGGTCTACCACCTGACCCAAGAACAACAATTACAGATCCTATCTGCAATCCCAACCTTTGAGGATAGTACACCTGTCCTTGATGATTTAGGTAACCCAGTCGAGGATGTTATGTCTACCTTAATCTTGACCTTCTCCTTACATTTTATAGGAGATCCAAGCCATCTCAAAGATAAAAATGCAGAGCTATTAAGCTACCTTTATTGCAGAAAGCTCAATGACTTCCAAATATACAAAAATACATTCCTAACCAGAGTCATGCTTCATGAAAACTCTAATCAACCATTCTGGAAGGAGAAATTCCTTGCCAGTTTACCAAAACTGTTAGGTGAAAAGGTCAAAAATACCATAAGAGCATCTCATGGTAATCAAATACCTTATAACCAGTTTATTTACAGTAAACTAATTAGCCTGAACTAAAATGAAGGGCTTAAGATCTGTCAGGATCTAAAGCTACAAAAACATCTTAAGTGGGAACTTAAGAAAACCAGACAAGAAGTTGGAACTTTCTATAAACAATTTGATTTCAATAATCCCATTGAAACTAAATCCAAATCCTGTAATGGTAAATGTCAAACAAAACCTTATAGAAAATTCAAATCTCATAAATATAGGAAATCTTATAAGTCTTACAAACTTGACAAATATGACTACTACAAAAAGTCTTCCTCGTCCAAAAAATCTTCCAAGCTTTATAAGAAATCTGTTTCCAAATATAACAGGAAATCCTAAAAGAAAAGTCTTAAAGATATTACCTATTACAAATATGGCAAAAAAAGGTCACACTGTCGTGTTAACATTCGACTTCATGAGTTAGGATCAGAGGATAAAGTTCTTCAAAAAATTTCTGCTCTTTTGCTTGAATCCTCTAAGTCTAGCTCTCTAAATATGTCTGAGGATGAAAGTCCTCTCCAAATCGATGAGATTGCCACCTCATCAATGTCTGATTCAGATTCCTCTAAATCTGACAAACCTTTAAAATACATTAATGTGCTTACTAGAGATCAAGAAATGATTCTTGAAACTATTAAGCATATTAGTGATACCAAACTTCAAAAAGAGGTTCTTTATCAACTTCTAAAATCTTTAGAAAACAAATCTGTTAAAACTCCTTCTACTTCCTTCTTTTGTTTTACTTTCAACTTCTAAAAATAGTTACAACCTGACAACTATTCTTTAAAAAGGTAAAAAGACTAAAACTTCTGGAGGTACTCTTCAGGATCTTCAAAAAGAAGTTAAAACCATTAAGTTTGAATTAAAAGAACTTAATGCCAAACAACAAAGAGACTCTAAACTTATTCAATCTCTTGTTTCCAAATAAAAATATGATATTTCAAGTTTTGATTCATATGACCAAGAAGGTCATTCTAAACCATAAAACCTGGGATGCCTGGAAGAGGTTCTAGAAATGCCAAAGAATTACATAAATGTTTTAAAGGAAATTACTTCTCGAAAATATTTAATCCAAATAAAATTATTTTCTCAAATGATTTTGAATTGGACACAATTGTATTATTAGATATAGGTGCTGATTTAAGTTGTATCAGATATGTTCCAAAAAGATTTTATCAGAAAATAAAAGAAAAACTTGCAGCTGCAAACGATTTTGAACTAACCATTGGTGGCAAAATGGAAGCCTCAGTGGTCACAGGAAATGTTGCACTCAAGAATCTTTTCATTCTTGCAACAGATTTACATTCAATAGTCATATTAGGGACTCCTTTTATTAATTTAATCACTCCCTATAAGGTCAATGAATAAGGAATTTATTTTAAAGCAAGAAATTCAAAACTGGTTTTTTCTTTTGTTGAAAAACCCAAAAAGAGAAATTTGAATTTAATTAAAGCTCATTCTATTTACAATTTCAGAAATAAATACTTTGATTAAAATCAAACAAACGCATCTGATGCATTTGTAATAAGATATGAATTTTCAAAGAATTCAGAATCAAATTCAAAATGATTTTGTAAAATAAAAAATTTATGATTTCAAAGATAAATTGAAAATGAAGTTTATTCTGATCTTCCAAATACTTTTTGGAGTAGAAAATAACACATAGTTGATCTGCCTTATGAAAATAATTTTGATGAATGTCGGATTCCAATCAAAGCTAGACCTATTCAAATGAATGAAGCCCTAGAAAAATATTGTAGGGATGAAATTCAGGATCTAGAATCTAAGGGTCTGATTTTCAAATCTCGTTCTCCTTGGTCTTGTGCTGCTTTCTATGTTAACAAAAATAGTGAGATAGAAAGAGGTACTCCTAGGTTTGTAATTGATTACAAACCTTTGAACAAAGCTTTGAAATGGATTCACTATCCTATTCCAAACAAAAAAGATTTGCTTCAAAAACTTCATTCTGCTTTGATTTTCTCTAAGTTTCATATGAAATCTAGTTTTTGGCAAATCCAAATTCATCTAAAAGATAGGTATAAGACTGCATTCACAGTTTCTTTTGGACAGTATGAATGGAATGTTATGCCTTTTGGTTTAAAAATGCTCCTTCAGAATTTTAAAGAATAATGAATGACATTTTTAATCCATTTTCCAAATTATGTGTTGTTTACATTAATAACGTTTTATTTTTTCAAACTCAATTGAAAAACATTTTAAACATCTGCAAACCTTTTTCCAAGTCATAAAGAAAAATGGTTTAGTAGTTTTTAAATCGAAAATATCTCTTTTCCAAACTTGAGTTCATTTTCCGGGTCATTACATTTCTCATGGAACCATAACTGTAATTGAAAGATCTCTTGCATTTGCATCTAAATTTTCAGAAAAGATTTTAGATAAAACTCAATTGCAAAGATTTTTAGGAAGTCTAAATTATGTTTTAGATTTCTGTCCAAACATAAATCGTTTAGCAAAACCTCTGCATGATAGATTGAAAAAGAATCCAGTTGCATGGTCTGATCATCATACAGATATTGTTAAACAAATCAAAAATCAAGTTTTAAAAATTTCATGTCTGTATATAGCTGATCTTTTAACTCCTAAAATAGTGGAGATAGATGCATCAGAATTAAGATTTAGAGGTATTCTGAAATAAGTCCAAAATAATAAGGAATGCATAGTCCAGTTTACATCTACACACTGGAATGATTGTCAAAAGAATTATTCTACTATCAAAAAAGAAATTCTTTCGATTGTTTTATGCATTACCAAATTTCAAAGTGATCTTTTGAACTAAAAATTTCTTTTAAGAATTCATTGCAAATCTGCAAAAGAAGTTTTACAAAAAGATGTTTAAAATATTACTTCCAAATAAATTTTTGCTCGATGGCAAGCCATCTTTTCTATATTTAATTTTGAAATTGAATATAAAAGGAGATACAAACTTAATTCCTGACTTTTTGACTCGAGAATTTCTTCAAAACAGGTCCTAATACCCAGAAAGAAAAAAGAAGACAAGGGCAAAGGCCCTACAAAGGACCTAAACACTGGTGAGGATAAAATCCAAGCCTAAACACCAAACCAAACACTGGCCTAATTTTCGGCCCAAAAACTTTCCAAACCATCTTCAGCCCAACCAATTAAGTCTTGGATGGACATAGTCCATGAGGAAGAAGATGTTGAGGCCCAAAAATAGGTCTAAATCCAAATATGAGTTGAACAACTCACCCAATCTCCAGAGCTTGTTTAGGCCCTCCAAGCAATGTCGCAGGCCTCTCAGCCTTCGGCCCAAATAGAATCTTCTTCCCAATCGTCTTCCGAAAAGGGAAAAGGAAAAAACATTTCAAAAAATTTAGAGATGGAGATTTCTGTAAAAAACCCATCTCAAATGTTTTCCAAACTAGTTTCTTCACAAATTGTTTTGAAAGAAAAATAAGTTTTGAAGGCAAGTTCAAACTATTTGGAAAAAATGAATTTTTAAAACATTCTGACCATGGAGAAAGGTTTTTACAATAAAAAAACCCTCCAATGTAGTTTTAAATTTTTTTCCAAAAGGTTAGTTTTACAAACCATGGGATATTTCAAAACCCCAAAGTTTTTACCAATCTGTTTTGAAAACAACTGGCTCAGCCAAATTTAAACATTTTAAAAAAGATAAAATCACTCATATCCTTCTTATTCAACTTGTACAATTTAGAAAATTATTTACCCAACTGAATGGGGTTCTGATTTGCATAGGTTAAAACTTTTCCCTTCAGACTTGCATACCCGAATAAACCACTGTCAGTTTTTTAACTACTGGGATTATCATCAAGCCTAGTTTAATTCTTTCTTTATCCAAAATGATGGATTCAGCCATTCCTGATTGTTCTATTTCGATAGAGAATTCCAAACCTCCAAACTACCTCTTTGGTTCATTTAATGGTGGACTTTCTTTAGAAACATTCCTAAAACAATTATTTCAGAAGTCAAACCTTGCTATGACCTTTTCAAACAACACTACAAACCTTCAAAAAATGAAAAATGTTTCAATCCTTTTCTTATTTTTTGTTCAAAATTCTTTCTGCCCTGGGCATATGTATGGTATTTCCATTATAACATGTTATATGACAGATAAATAGTTCTTACCAGGAGATTCAAAGTTAAATGGTAGGACTTATTTGCCTACAAAAAGAAGATCACTCTCCAAAAGGTCAACAACTGGTTAGTTAAGCAGAATCTGCTTCCATGCCCAAAGGAGACTGCAACTTTTCTAGCGTAGAAGTCATTTGTTATGCCCAAACTAGCTGGTGCCCAATCCGAAGAAGAATTTTTCCAGATGATTCAACAACTTCTAGAAAACAGAACTTCTTTGTCCAAACAGGGATCAACTAAACCAGACTCTTTAAGTTTAAGTTCTTCTGAACCTATCATAGATTTAGGAGATGACAATGAAGACGACTGTTTTAATATTTTCCTGCCAATTAAAAATTTTAAACCTTCTGCATAAATTCTTTTGTAAATTATTTGTAAAGGTTTACTGCTACCTGTCAAAAATAGATGTAAAAAGTAAAAGATAAAAAAAGGTAAAAGTCAAAAAGTTAATTATTGCAAACTATTATTTTGTCTGCCATCTAGCTACACTCCATTAATTGAAGATAAGTGGCGTGAATCACTCCACCAACTTCAGCTCATTCATGTCTGCCATCAAGACAAAGCAAGCTTATTATTCAACTCTTACATATAATGCTACAGAAGTCTTCAATCATAGCTCCAGCTCTTAGCTTCACCATAAAAAGGCTCTCCTGCAATCCAAGAAAGGTTACATTAAAATTCTCAGAACAAAAGAAATACATTTGTTCTTCCAAACTGTAAACGAGTGATTGAGAGAAACCTCTCTTAAACACTTGTATCCAAACCGTTGATAGAATTTGTATCTTATATTTTCATAAATATAAAAGGTATTAAATTCTGTTTTTAAACTTTAATTTATTTTCTGTTTTAATTTGATTAAGTAACAGAACGTATGCTCTGTGCTTGCCTCTTTGAAGGATCTGGCACATTAGAAATTTTATGAAAATTTCTGTACTGCCTTTGTGCTATGCTCATATTTAATCTTGTATTGAGATACGGTTACCTGTCTGGAGCATTCCTCTGGGTCGTATCTATACTTATTCTTGTACTATGGTTACCTGTCTAGAGCATTATTATTATGGCCGTACA
Organism: Macaranga tanarius; assembly: GCA_949673435.1. NCBI lineage: Eukaryota > Viridiplantae > Streptophyta > Magnoliopsida > Malpighiales > Euphorbiaceae > Macaranga > Macaranga tanarius. The sequence goes on from CATIWO010419780.1 coordinate 25,964, forward strand.
ATTATGGTTTACTTTGCAGGTTGCATTCATTCTGCATCAAATTGTTTTGTTTATTGTGGATACCCTCCTCGTGACCTTATTATTCTGGCTAGTTTAACGAAGCAATAAACCATTAAAACCTTCATCTTCTTTCTCCTTTCTGCTTACCCTCTTTCGATCTTGGTGTCTATATATATATATAGAGAGAGAGAGAGAGTTACGTTTTATTTTTTTTAAGCAAAAGTTACATTTTAAGTTGAAAAATATAAATTAGTAGATTAAAACTATAAAATAGGACAAAATTAGAAAAAATAGGGTAAAATATTAAAACATAGGAAAAAAATTATATAGTAATATTAGATAAATGTTTAGTATAAATAATTTGTTAAAAAATCTTATAAAATAGGAGAAAGTGTATTAGTGGGATTCGAAAGGTGGTATAATAAAATCTTCCATATTTTTTAATTGGAAAATATATTTATTTTTAAAGAGAAAAACAACGAAAAACACTTTAAATTAAGTCTCCAAATCCCTTTTAAATTTTAGAAAACATAGAAAATTATATGATATGAATAACAAACTCTAATTTTCATTTTCAAAAGAAAATTTTTATGGAAAAAAACTCTAGTTTTCCACAAGTAAATAGCCCCTAAATTTCTCTTTTGTGTTACAGCTGCTCCCACTGGTTCTTCTTCTTTGGTGGTTCTATAAACAGCAGCCTTCGGTGGTTCTTGAAAACAGCAACCTTCAGTGGTTCCATCATCTTCGTCTTCTTCAGCCTTTGGTGGTTCATCTTCTTCGGCTTCCTCAAGCACCACTAGTTCTTATTCGTTGGTTCTTTAAATAGCAACCTTCGGTGGTTCTTTAAACAGCAGATTTGATCGGTCGCAGTTAGCAGTTGATAGGTATTATAAAATTATTGACAAGACTAAAAGTTAAATAGTTAAATTATAAAATTTATATTTAAAGTATTAAAAAATTATAAAGTTAATTTCTAACATCATAAACAAAATATTCAAAATTATTCTAAAAAATTATAGAAAAATTTTAATAATTTATTTATCATCAAACAATAAAATTATTAATTGCTTTATATAAAATGAAATTAATTCTTAAAAATTATTAAATTCTATAAAATTTTAATTTTTATTGTAATTAAATTATATTTTAAATAATATATTATTTTTAATATAAATTATATAAATTATAAAATTATATTATAAATTATAATTTTAAATTGAAGACAAATTAGGTAAAATATATTCGATCTTTAATTATTTTAAATATATATAAAAAAAAGCTAACACTAATTGCCCGCTTCCCTTTTCTAAATTTTATTTTCTCCCTTCTTTTTTTTGCTTTTTCTTCTTCTTCCTTTTCTCTCCCAAAAATTTAACCCTAAATTTTGCCTCCTTTTTTTGCTTTTTCTTCTTCTACTTTTTCCCTCCCACTTGGTTCTCTCAATTTTTTTTTCTTCCTGTCTTTCTCCCTATCTTCATTTTTCCTTTTTTTCTCCTCAGTGCCATCTTTCCTTTGTCACTTCTCTGCAGTCGCCATCCTTCTCCTTTCCCTTCTCGCTTCTCTGCCGTCGCTTCTCTGCAGCACTTGACATTGCACCCAATGCCGTTGCTGCTCTGCCATCGATTCATAAACAGCCGACGTGTAGGAGATTTCATAAACTACCGTCTCTTCTTTTTTGTGCCTCCTCAATCTCCATGTGCAGTGAGCCCCTTATTCCAAACCCATGTTTGGGGCTCTTTTCACTACCCAAATCTTTCTATTTGCCTGAATTGTTATATGGATTCATTTTAGTTTTTGTTTTTATTGTTCTTTTGGCTCTTTTTTTAAAAAAAAATTGTTTAAATTTTATTTGTCATCATTTACATGAAACTGTAACTGAGAGCTGATATATGTGGGTAGTACATGATAAAAATATATGCACACTAGAAAGAGGAAGGAAATCTTAAGGCTGAGCAGAATGCAAATGTAAAACTGAAAGAAAGGCAGGGAATTAGGCTCTTTATTCTTGAAGGAGGGAGAAGCATAAGTGGTGTTGGGGTCAGAAGGCAGTAGCTTCATTTAGCAGTTGTTGTTTTTTTATTTCATAGAGATTGACTAATTTAATTAATGGTTTCTATTGCATAAATATCTTCTTCCTATTTCTGTCACAAAAATGAACAATGTTTGCCTCTTTTATTAGTTGTTGATTTTCATTTCTTACTGCTTTTCTTAGTTTAAATTTGAATTGTAGAGTATAGAATGAGATGGGACTTTGGATAATATTTTAGTAATGTAATAGAGTTTCTCATTCTCATGATGGATGGCAAAGAAAGAACCTTGAAACCTAGACTTGAAGCTTTTAAATCTGAATATAAACCTGGATTTTATTTTTCCATTCTTCTACAATTATTCTTGGCTTGTCATAGTGCGTGATTTTAGCTTCTAATGGCCTTGTGATACAGGAAGCCTCATCTTCTCAAGTTGCATCAGCAGCTGCAATTTCTGTAGCTTTTATGGAAGCAATAAGTACTATGTTCCAAAATTTTAGCCATGACTATAAGTAAGTTGCTATGGAGCTTTAGTTTTCTAGGATGTGGCTGGAAATCAACATTGCGTTATATTTGTTATTTCATTATTGCATTAAAATTTCCATCGACATGCTCATGCTGATACTAGTTATTTCAAAGTTATTTCTGATACTAGTAACAACTCAATGGTACCAGTAATTAGGAAAAATTTCTTCCTTGAGAATGTCATTTAGGAATATGAGTTGAAATGACATAAATAGTTGCTTATAAACATCTAACCTTTATGTCCACCATGTACTTCTACTTTTTGAACCATATAGTTCTGAAACATCTTTCCTTAGCTATCTTTTACAATCTATAGTGCTGCACATTATTGCACTAGGTTTTAAGTTTATTCCAACAACTCTATTTATAGGATTTAGCTTTTCAGGCACTTTCATCTTGAGGTTTTACTTGATTGGTGAAATTTTCCTTTAAATTAATAGGAAATGAATTAAATGATTCTCCTACAAATGTTTTGTTCTTTTTTCCCGTCAGAGATGTATTTTTTTCTTGCCAGGAGTATGATACATTGTAACTGGTCATTCAATTTAATTTCCAATCATTCGTGACTAAAAATCTGTTCTTGTACATTGCAGCTTAGAGGATGCTTCTGGCTTTTTTATTTCGTTGTTGTTTGGCCTTGGACCATTGCTTGGTGGCATTATACTGGTTGCATTTGCTCTTACATTCAACCTTCCACATGCCCTTCTCATGGGTGCAGCATCTGGTCCTTGAACCTGTATACAAAAAATAACCTAATATAAAAACCCATCATATACATGATCCATGACTGAAACAAAGTAAGAAATAGAGGAGACAATATTGATGCAAGAATTAATATGCATAGAATCTAATAAACATATAAGGCCTACGAAGGAGCACTGGTACAACACATTAGGTCATAAAAGTATAAGAAGACAGAGGTCCAAATCCTAAGCCCCTAAATTTAAAATTTTATATAATTAATCGAGTCGAACTCGAGTATAAGAATCATTTAATCGAGTTGAGCTTGAACTTCAAAAAAATAAACTCAATCGAGTTCGAATCAAGCTCGAACTTTAAATTTAAGAGTTTAGTCGAGCTTGAGTTTGATAATGTGTTGACTCGGCTCAATTACACCCCCAGAAGGAAGTGGTAGAGTATAGGTGATGTCGCTTACATTGACATCAACAGTCCAACGCGCGATAATATTAAATTCCTAAATTTGAGTAAGTGGGACCAAAATGCCCTGTGCATATATATAATCAAATAGGGGCTTAAATGAAATCAAATAATAGAGAAATCAATAATATGCTCATTCTAAAGGCTATAAATGCAACTTGTATTGCATTAACAGCAAACATGTGGCTGCATTCAAGCAGATCTCTTCAATGTTATTGTCAAAACATATGTCACATATCACGATCATAATTCATAGGTGAACAATCAAATATAATAAATTTTGATGTCAATGATGCATGCATGCATCATAATGTATTTAAATAAAACACAACACAATACACATGTAAATAGCACATGTAAGTATACATAATGAAAAGAAGTCATAAAATATGAAGCACATGGAAAAATGGCTCAAAATTAAAATTATCAGGTCATCTAAGGCATACAGTAGCATTCCTGGCTGCATGTAAAGGGATACCACTTAAAGGAATACGACCAAGCATTCTTTGAATCTCAAATAATAGTGGAAGTTTTATCACTACCTGAAATAATAAAACTAATAAAATTAAGAGTACAACATATTAGAATGGGAAGTCAAATAACAAAGAAAACATAATTAAAAATGAAATATATTGCTAAATATGTTATCAATAGTCAAATGGACCAAGTTTAGTTGTAAAAGGGCCTACACCAATAGAGGGAAGATCTGACAAAGAAAGAACATAATGAAAGGAGTTACTGAAAAGCAATTAAGAAATAGAAGGAAAAAAAGGAGTTACTAAAAAGAAATATAATGAAATAGATAGAACAGAAAACTTGCCTTTTTCAAAACTTTCTAATTCCTTTATTGCCTCTTTAATAGATTGTTGTTTACCCAATCTAAGACAATCTTATATGCATATAAGAGCTTTTATAATTTTAGGAGTTAGAGAACTCCTAAATACATATAGAACTTGTCCACCGGTGCTGAAAGCAGACTCTGAAGCAATAGTGGATATAGGAACTGCCAGAATATAATAAGTCATATGTTAGTGTGGATGTGCCCTAGGGCCATTCTTGTATGTAAATAAGGTACCTTTTATTTCTATGGCAATAAAATGATATTCATTTAAATTAAATGTTAAGTTTATTTGAATATTTACCCTTTAGTATTATGTTAAATGAGTTTATTATCAAGAGTTAATAATATGAGTGACAAACTCATTCAGTACATATACTATAAATGTTCATAGTCATTGGATTGATATAAAGGTAGTATTAATTCCTAGACAATCACCTCTGTCTATTTTTATTGATCGGTATGTGATATCAATAGTGGGAGATAGTGAGTCTCATGCTACTTGATATGAAATATCAAAATAGATATGTGGATACTTATGTGATGGGTGGATCGAACTGTGATGTAAGATTTATAATTGCATGGAAATTTACTTTTATAAACAATCACAATCTTGAACATAATGGTGCATATGGTCCTTTGACTTGAGGTGACACGGTCATCAACATATGGTTAGTTAAAGTCTATTACTGTTTATATACCTGCACTAGCCACGTATAGGTATATAGCGTGTGATGGCTCTAGTTAGTTATATGTAGGGATAAGTGATCAACCAAGATGGAATTTATTACCTGGAGTGAACCAGGATAAGATCTTATGCTATCTAAGTTATTTTTGATGAATAAGTACCTGGCCAGGTCAAACTTGACTTACCCGAAAAGAGTTTTGGTGCTAGAAAAGAGTTTCTAGTAGTAGTCATATTTTATCGAGAATTGAACTGAAGATGAGGTCATATGATGGAAGTAATTAGAGTTTGACTAAATCGTGACTCTAGCCGATATCAGGATATTGTAATGAAGGGACATTTAGTGCACGGTAATTATGTTCTATGGTTCTTGTGGATCTTCATATAACATTCATTTCTAATTGGGTAGTTGTAATATCTATGCTAGGGGTCACTCATGACTTATGGAAATTAAATGTTAATTGGGATTTTCACATTTAGTATGGAAAGGTGTTTCCATAATATTAAGTGTTAATATTATTTCTCATTGCCAATTAGATTTGAACCAAGTAAGTCACACACATAAGAGTTACACCGATGAAGATAATTATTAATTAAAGAGTTTAATTAATCAATTAAATTAATTGAATTAGATTTGTGCATGTACGGGGATCTAGCATATCTCGAAATTTAAATTCAAAAGTTGGGAGTAATTGTAATTAAATAAATATTAATGTGCACTTGATTTAATATAAGATATTAAGTTAAAGAACTAAATTAATATTTGCCTCTAAATGGTAGTATGGATATGGGCCATAAGATGGACCATATATATTATTAATAGTAGATTAAAGTTGGGCTTTATTTAAAGAGTTAAAAAGGGCTCATGAGTTGTCTTATTTAATTTGGTGTGGGCCTTGTTTAAGTGTTTAGCAAGCCCATAACCTTAGCCCAACTCATTAAGGGTTAATGAAGTCAAAGGCTAAGGTTATCCTTGTAACCAAACTAATCCCACTTATGACATAAAGCTATCCATGCATATAGTTAAAGAGTGAGACACTCAAACTATCATATACATGTAGCTTGAGTGTGAGACACTGAAGCTAACACATACATGTAGCTTGAGTGTGAGAGACACTCAAGCTATTATCAAAATGGATATGTTTAAGTTAGTGGGTTGTGTAGAGAATATACACTAATGCATATTTAAGAGACATTTTTAATATTTTTACAAAAGAGAAAAAATAGTTGATATCATCTTCTTCCTTTTTCTTCTTAGTATATAGAAATAAAATTTTCGCAAGTGTTGTGAACTCTCAAGATAAAGGCCATTGTTGTACAAGTCCACATCCACCATTGATATCCATTGGAGCTTGTCACTTAGTCCTACACACATTAAAGCTTGGAGGAGTTCTAACAATCATCTTGGGTCAAAGAAAAAAGGCTTGTGGGTAGTACTCCATCACCCTTGAAGATCTTCCTTATGCAACTTG
>CATIWO010419787.1:0-16408 GCA_949673435.1 Macaranga tanarius
ATATATGGTGATCAAGCATATATAACACAATTAAGTATTCAATTGAAGTCAAATCATTCATTCAATAATGCAAACAATTAATTCAATTCATTGAAACTATCATCTATTGCAATTCCAACCTACTAAGCAATTAGCCTAGATACATAATTAATAATAATATAAACATATTCAAATAATATTCAATCACCAAAGAAACTATAAAAAGAAAGAGTTACAAACACTTAGAAACAAATTTAGAGTCTCCAATAAATAATGACTTGATGAAAGAAAATGTCTACAAAATAAATGCTCTTTTGATCTTCCTTGAATATCAATGACTTTAATAATATCTATCTCTCTCTAATTTGTCATATGTATTTTCTAATATCCTCTTACAAAGACAAAATAAAGTACTTATATGTTTTGAAGTTGATAACTAAAGGGTATAAGTTATGTCAAACTACAAGCTATAAGTCTTGGTTAAGGATCACATTGCTTCAACATTAGTAGTCACTTCAAAGAAATTTTCAGCAATTCATATGAACAAAATAGGTATAGATGTCTTCATAGAATAGCCCTCTAAAATAGCTTTTCATAGAAACTTGAATTACTTGAATCCGAATTCTGTAAAGAAAGTTATGGCTGAAAGAGTGCAACATGGTTCGAAGGGTCGTGTCTCTTCACACCGTGCCAAGTAGTGAAGGTTGGTGCAGACTCATGATAGTTCCTTACTATCATGACTCATGAACAACAAGGGAAAGAGTGCTAAGTCATGACAGCAGCTCTTGGATCATGACTAGTGAAGGGTTTCAGCAAAGGGTTCCGAGTAGTGACAGACCAAAGACACTCCAAAGCTTGCTTCCTTCATTCTTTTGACCTTGAATCACTTCAATATGTCCATATAACTTCTATAATCTATAAACAAATTTCAAAAACATCTACAAGTCATTCAAAGTCATACAAATTTACTAAGAAAAATGAAGATTAAAAGCATTTGTGATTATGGATAAAATGCATGAAAACTAAACTAAAATGTGAACTAAATGCAACCTAAATATGCATGAAACATCTTAAAACTATTATTCTAATTGAAATGTATCAAACTCCCCCACACTTAGACTTTGTTTACCCTCAAGCAAAACTCAAAGATCAAAGATGAAGGTTAAACAAAATATCAATAGATTACTCTTTTCAATTCAAATTGATTAAGAACTAATAAGGGTCATTGCCACATTAAATCAAAGGAACAAAGAAAAAGAGATTGACAATCAACTCCACAAGCCCTCAGAAGCCTAGAATATGGACAATAATAATGAAAAAAATAAAGTAACCCCCACCTAGCATTATTACAAATGAAATCAATGTAAGTCAAATTCAATTCCAATTTATTAATCAAACTCAAGTCTAAGGGAAACTACTAAATTATAGAGGACAAAATAAAAGCACACGCACACTTGTATACAATCTCAAGGCATTTTTGGATAATAAAACCTTACTTGAGATATTTATTAGAAATCCTTTCCGAATAAATACAAATGAGGAGTAAACACAAATGCACACGACTTACTCGAAATCCATAACATCATCAAGTGCCTACTAGCATTATTCATAGCCGTATTAGGCTAGAGGAATAAGATATATACACTTTATATCTTTTTTTTTCTTTAGGCAAGTGCGTTTTACACTCCATCTTGCAATTTGTGTTTTTTTTAAATCCTCATCCTTTATTGATTAATTACAAGTACATATTATGGCTATAGTTTCCTCTTTTAAGCATATATCATTTCCCAAAAACTTTAAGCTCAATTCATTAGTTCAAATTAATTAATTAATTTGATTAAAGATTTCAAAAGCAATAACAACAAGGTAAAAGTTACCATCAAACCTACACTACCTTGTCCAAATTATTAGCAACTAAGACAAGAGAAGTAAATAATCAATCAATTTTTAGTTGTTTCTAAGACTTAATATATTAATGAACCAAATTATAACAAAATCATTTCTAATTAAAAAGGAGCATAAAAATAAGATCAAAAAGTTGTTTGAAATAATAGTAAACTAAAAATGAAATACTTAAACTAAAAATGCAAAACAAACATAAATGCAAATAAATGCAAATGATATAAAATAAACACATAACTAAAATAGATAACCCCTCCCCCATACTTAAAATAACACCCTCAATGTGACCATGCAAACACAAAAAAGACAATCAAGAAAAATATAAGTGTAGAGAAAAAGAGTTAAGAAATGCTCCCTCAATCTTGTTATGGCGATGGGGGTGGGGAATCAATTTGATACCTACTACGCTTAATAAGGCGATTGATCTTATAAGATATGCACCTTTGCCAACGTTCCGTATGGTGTTACCTAGAATTGAGTTGCTCCAATTGTTGCATCATTGCTTATTGACCATGGAGAACTTGTTGCCATAAAGCCAAATCACTAGGAGCACTAGAGACTCCTCCACCAAATGGTACATTCTCGGAAGTTAGTTGTTGGGGTTATGCTATATCCTCCTCACTTGAATTGTGGTCACTCTCATCATGTTCTTCCTCACTTTCCTCCACCACCCGCACCATTTGTGGATTTTGATCTCTTTTGATCCAACAAGAATGCTCTCGTGCATGCTTGAGGTTGAAGTTGGTGTCAATGACTTCACCACGGGTGAAAGCTTGCTTTGTAAAGTGAATCATCCTAACATATCTTATACTTGACAGAGAAGATTGTGAGATATCAAAAGTAATTGTAATTTGAGTAATGACATGACCATGTGTCAAAGGATCCAAAGAATGGTTAAAACAATCAAGCATTTGATTTAAAAGCCAATGAGTCCAACAAATTGGTTTCTTTTCATGAACATACCACATCAAAAATAATTCTTGTTCGGACACCCTATTTCCTTCCGATTTGTCAAAAATAAGACATGCAAGTATCTTATGCAAAAGCCAATATTTATGATCTTTAATAAACATAGCCGAGCCTTTTTTTAGCATCAAAAGAAGGAGGTAAATCCATCAAAAATGCCCAAAAATGATGTGCATTAAAATCACTTGATATTTTACAAACACCATCCTTAGTAAAACCAAAAACATTTTTCATAAAAGTAGGATTCACTTGGTAAGTATGGCCTAGCATGTGAAAGTCTATTGCATGTTTGTCTGTTTCATTCACAACCAAAGAACAATAAAATTCTTGAGTCAATTACACATAAGAATCATTTTCCAAATCAACAAATTTCTTAAGCCCTATTGACTTCAACAATTTATCCATAACATTAGTCATACTCATTTTTTCAATAATAGACTTAGGCAAAAATCTAGAACCAATAACATCTCTAGTCTTACTTTGAACGTATTTATCACCTTTAAAATCATGAAAAATAGGGAAAGGAGCCTCATACCTTGTAGCAAGTTCAATGTGTTGGTCCTCTTCCTCACTTTGAATGATAGCCTTATCCTTTGAAGCTTTAGAAGATTTTTTAACTTTCTTCATAATGAAATAAATATAAAAGAAAATGCAATGCAAATGCAAATGCAAAAATGGAAATAGAAAGAAATGTGTAGAGAAGAAGAAGAAAAATGTGTAGAGAAAAATGAAATGTAGAGAAGAGAAGAAATGAATGTGTGAAACTAATTTAATAATACGAATGTAGTAAAGACAAAAAGGAAAATAAGGGGGAAAATGAAAGTTAAAAGTGTTGTTGTCAAATTTTCAAAATGAAGAGGGAAATGAAAAGAAATGTAAATATAAATATGTATTAGAAAGATACATGTATATATAAAATCTTTTTTTTTTAGAAGTTATGTTGGTGAAAGTGTGTGTTGGTTGGTGAAATGGTGGATTAGTGCCGACTCGACACCAATTGAAGCTGTTGTGCTGAGTGGTGACAATGTAAAATAGTCACAACTCGGAACTGATAGGCTACTGATTACGAAGTCGTGACAGTTGTAAAATGGCATGACTCGGTACAAAACCAAGCTTTAGGTGCCAACTCCGCACCCTGTGTAAATTTTTGAAATAAATTTTTTTAAAAAAATTATTGTTATTTTTATTTTATTTTATCAAGACACATACTAAACCTAATTCTAAGATAATGTGAGTAGTAAATCAAAAATGAATGAAATAAAAACTAATAATAAAATAAATGAAATGTAAAAGAGAAAGCAACTAAAACTATACTAAATAAGAAAATAAATAAATAAATGCTAAATTGAGGTCTATAACTTAACCATTACCTCTATGAAGATTAAGGTGAATAAATGAGTAGAATGGAGATCCCTTTCTCTAATTGATCACCAACAATGTAAGGCTTTAAACGATGACCATTGACTTTAAAAGTTTCATCCTTCCTATTTGTAATCTCAATAGCACCATAAGGAAAAACTTTAACAACTCGGAATGGACCTGACCACCTTGATTTCAACTTTCCGGGAAAGAGTTTGAGCCTTGAATTGTACAAAAGAACAAGCTGCCCTTCATGAAACTCCTTCTTTTGAATGTGCTTGTCATACCATTGCTTGGTTCATCTTTGTAGATCTTAGCATTTTCATAGCCATTCATCCACAATTCCTCCAATTTATTAAATTGAAGGAGCCTCTTTTGACCGGCTTTCATTAAATCAAAATTCAATGCTTTTGTTACCCAATAAGCTTTATGTTCACGCTCAACCGGCAAGTGATAATACTTCCCATAGATCAATTGATATGGAGTAAGACCAATGGGTGTTTTAAAAGCTGTCCTATATGCCCATAATGTATCATCAATCTTTAATGCCCAATCTGTTCTTAAAGCAGAAACTGTCTTTTCCAAAATCAATTTAAGTTCCCTATTACTAACTTCAACTTAACCACTTATTTGAGGGTGGTATGGAGTAGCTACCTTGTGTGTAATACCATACCTCTTCAAAAGTGATTCAATCATGTGGTTGCAAAAATGAGAACCTCCATCACTAATCAATGCTCTTGGAGTACCAAATCTAGGGAATATGATCTTCTTAAGCATTTTCTTGACAACCTTGGCATCATTTTTAATGGATGGAATAGCTTCTACCCATTTAGAGACATAATCAACCATGATAAGGATGTACTTATTGCATAAGGAACTGGAAAATGGTCCCATAAAATCCATACCCCAAACATCAAAAATTTCTACCTCTAGAATATCACTCATAGGCATCTCATGCTTCTTAGAAATGTTACCCATTCTTTGACATCTATCACAAGCTAGCACAAAGTCTCGAGCATCTTTAAATAATGTAGGCCACCAAAATCCAGATAAAAGTACCTTAGATGTTGTCCTAGATGCACCAAAGTGTCCACCAACCTCCATGGAATGGCAATGCCTAAGAACATTTGGAACTTCATCTTGTGGAACACATCTTCTTATCAAATCGTCTTCATACCTCTTGTACAACAGTTGTTCTTCCCAACAATAAAATTTGACATAATGCAAGAATATCTTTTTCTGTCTAAAATTCATTCCATAAGGCAAAACTCCACTTACTAAGTAGTTAGTAATATCTGCAAATTATTGAAGTTCTTTTTTAGCAATTTGTAAAAGTTGTTCACCCGGAAATGTGTTATTGATAGGTACACCATCATCTTGCTTCTTTAATCGCTCTTGATGTAACACCTGCCCTCTCGCATATGTATTTATGATGTATGCAATACATATTGTGTATAGTACATAAGTGGACTTTATTTAAGTTAGAGATGTGTATGAATGTAAAGAAGGACTAAAGTGTAAGGAAAGTTTGGAGTGACTTGTCACAATAGAAAGTTATGGGGATATTATGCAATATTCCAATTCATTAAGGATGTTAATGGATATTGTGGAGATATTTGGTTACATTTAATTAGAGATTTATTATTATTATTGTTATTATTATATTGAAGTGATAAATAAGTATTTATTATAGGAGACTTTAGAGGAAGGCGAATGGAGGCCTGTGATTGGGTGAGTGTGTGTGAGTGTATATATATGTGTGTGGGTGTAGAGAAGTGTAGAGAATTTGTGAAAAGAAGAAGAGTGAGTTTTTGATTGAGTTTTGGAGAGTTTTGATCTTGTGCAAGCTAGTAATTGGGAGGCATTAAAAGTCTTTAATCCATATAAGCATCCATTGGTAAGTTCCAATTGTGTTTTTGTGTTGATTTAAATTGAGTTTGATTGGTTGTAATTTTAGGTTCTGCCTCCTCTGTATTCAGTCCTCTTGTTTTGACCATAAATTGAGCTATAGAGCTCTGATTTAAGCATGATTGGATTCTCTAAAAACTTCAAAGAATCTTCTAAAATATTTCTGTTTTTTGCTTTAACTGAATCTACTGTTAAGAGGGTTGAATAAGGTCATATATTTTATTGCTTATGCTAATACCTTGTTCTACCCGAATGGGCTTAAAAATTCATAATTAATTCTCTACATGTGATAATTATATGATTTCAGTTGGAAATTAAAGTAGGCTCATATATGTAGAGTCTATATGAATTTTATGATTATTGGATGTGTCTATAATTTTTAAGAGCATCATGAATTTTATGAATCAAGCATAACAGTAGTGGTATATAGGTTGGTTTGTGAATTTTTTTTGTGTGTGGGTTATATGGTGATATCTAGAGTTATAGAACTCTAATTTGAGCAAGGTTAGATGATCTAGAAACTTCAAAGACTTCCCTACAACTTTTGTGTTTTGAGGTTAAGCTAATTTTGCTGTTAAAGTTATCTGGCAGGGCTTGACATTTTCTTGCTCCTGCTGTCAGCCTTGTTTTGCCCAATTTTAATCAAAAATCCATAATAAATTCCATACATGTCCAAATTGGATGATTCTAATTAGAATTGGAAGTAGACTCATATTACTAGCTTTAATATTATTTTCATGGTCATTGGACTTGTGTATGAATTATTTGGATATATTGAACCTTGAGCATGGAGTTGCACCTAATTACATTTAAGTGCAAGTGTCATGTTGCTTTTATGTATTGATGTATGATTATGTGTAGGCATTGACAAGGATAGAGGAGATACCAATCCCTAGGAGAAGCTTTTCTTTTGAAGGAGTTGAAAGCACTTGAGGTAAGCAGTATTAATATAATGAATAAGATGCAAAGATGGGTAATATTGTTAATTGAGTACTTGTTATAAATTCATATTAATAATGAATGAAATGTATGAATTATAATTGTTATCACCTATGAGTGATTGAGAATAAGAAGATGAGTATGTTGGATGAATTAAGAATATTAAGTTGTATTTGGTAATGTGATAATATTACGGTATGTTACATGTGCTTAAAATTGTCATACTAAAGTGAAGTTGATATATGTGATGGTATTGAATTGTGATTATATGTGTGGTTGTATTATGAACTTGAGTTTGATCCATTGGGTATAATGATGCTATATTATGAGTAAATATAGATGTGATGATGTTGGTTGGCTTTGTGACCATCAACAATATGAAATGTGATATCGATTGGCTTTATGACCATCGATTATGAGAATTGTGATATCGATTGGCTTTGTGACCATCGATTATGAGAAATGTGATATTGATTGGATTTGTGACTATCGATTATAAGAAATGTGATATCGATTGGCTTTATGACCATCGACTATGAGAATTATGACATCGATTAGCTTTGTGACCATCGACTATAAAAAAAATAATATCGATTGGCTTTGTGACCATCGACTATGAGAAATGTGTTGTCGATGGGCTTTGTGACCATCGACTATGTGAAATATGAAATGATACCATTTTGACAATATTAAGTAATGTGGAATATGAACTTATAAACAGGAGTATAATTGTAAAAATGGGAAGAGTTGATTGTAAGTGATTATTACTATAATGCTTATATTTATATATATATATATATTGATTCTTATGTAATTACAGTTGTTGACTATGTTGGGTAGTGTACGCCATTTATTATGGTAAGGATGATGTATATATGGTTTGTGAGAATATTGAATGGTTGATTGTGAAAATGGTAGCTTGTGATTTAGCATGTTGATTGGAATTAATGTAAAATGAGATATGGTTGTAAGTTATGATTGATGTATATGTCGATACTAAATGAAATGGTTGAAGATTAATTGGAATATTATAATTTATTGTAAATGTTGCACCAACAAATGGGTTTTGGTATTTGTGTGTCTCTTGGTCATGTTTTGAATGTTACACAGGTTGTTAGACATGGCCACGTGGTGTTTAAACACAGCTGTGCATAAGTATGGTATTGAATTCAGGGCATTAGACACGGTCGTGTGCCTTTTTGGCATGGCCGTGTACTATTGGGTAGATAAATGATCAAATCAGGCACGGCCATGCGCTATTTTGGTATGGCCGTGTGATCTTTGGGAACACGGGCGTGTGTCATTTTAACACGGCCATGTGTGCCAGAGGTAGAAATGCACGCCTCAGGCATGACCGTGTGCAATTTATGCACGGCCGTGCGTAGCTTTTATGCCAAATTTTGATAATGTGATGTATAGCAATGTATTTATATATATTTCTTAATTAGTTCTTGAGAAGTACTTTATGGATTATTATATGGATAACTACTTACTGAGTATCAAACTCATTCCCTTGCATTTATATGTTTCAGGGCATAGTTAAATAAAGCTCGGAGTTGTATTTGTTAGTAACCTCAGGTGGGCCAGAGGTGAGCTTGGTGCAGTTATACCTCATCCTCATTTGCATAAGACATATTGTATGTTTGTAATGATATTATAAATATAATTTAGCGATGAGTACTTATATGTAAGTTGATGTATATGTATTTCATATACTAAAAAAAAAATTCCTATGCCACGTGTATAGTATGTGATTTTTAGAAATTATATTAAGTGGTATCAGAGCGGAGATTAGATTTCCTTAGGACATGAAATGTGATGCATTCATAACATATCAAGCATAAGTTATAAATGACATATAGTTGATGTGCGTTGCACATGTCAGGATGGAAGGACACCAAGCTCAACCTATTGGCCAAATGAGTCATTAGAGTAAAATCTTAGACCAATACATGTGCATGCTTTATATGAGCTTGAATAAATTTTTATTTATAACCCTCCATAAGATGTATGTTCTTGTATATTAGTGAATGGATTAAAGATGAGAATAATGAGTCAAAAGTAAGTGGATAGCATTGTTGATGTAGAACTATGAAAAGATATAAGAAGAAGGTGTAAAGATTTTCATGGGTATTAGTTATTTCACCATGGAAGAGGAATTATTATAGAGTGTGGAAAGAATTCTAGATTGAATTAATAAGTACTGATGAAAGGAGAATTAATTATGCAGTATCATTATTTGAGTAAGATATGTGATGTGATATGAAATAAATATATGGATTAAATGAGTGTGCCCTTTTAGAATTATTAATGACATATTATATTGATATGAAGGTGCAATAAGTGTATGAAGATTGATCATTATATGCGAAAAATATATATGATGTGAAGATTAATGTGAATGCATTGTGATCTTAGCAACGCTCATGTATTACCAATAATAGTATATTAGTAAGGCTCAGTTAAATGTAATTGTATGTAGTGGATAACTGAGCCCTAATTGAGATTGTTTATAGAAATGTAGTTATTTTATTGTAGGATTGGCCCTACTTTAGTAGGAAGATGTCTATATTTTAGAGGAGGTTCTGCCAAATTTTTAGTAGATTCCTCGTAAATTGTGCTTTTGTCGTTAGGTTCTTATAATAAAGGCTTGTGTGAAATTGATGAGTTATAATCTATAGGTTGTGATATGAAATATTAATGATGGTATGGATATGATACAAGTGGAATACTAATTAAATACCATGTGAGGTTAATGTAGGCATTATGAAATTGTGAAATATGGGAAAAACATATAATAGAGATTATAGAAGACTTAAAAGTCAAAAAGGCACTAATAAATTTATGAGCAGTGCATTAACTTTAATATATATGTAATAGTTATTATAGAATCCATCCGGAACAATTTTGGGATCTTAGACTTGATATCTACTACTAGTGTAGTAAGCGGAGCATTTCTTTAGAGATTGTTCATTAAAGAAAACTGTTGGAAGATCTTAGCTAATTAAACAAAGTGGTACAAGAAAGGAAATATCTAAACCAAGTGGAAGCTAAGAGAGTAAGAAAAAAGGAATTAGTTTTGCAACACAAACTGGACTTGATGATCATTTAGATGAGTATGCATTACGTATATATGGCACTTTTGCATTATTAAGGATATGGTATATGTATTTCAATGCCTGCTGGAATGTTGTGATAGTAAATTTGGTGATAAAATTTTATTTCAAGATAGTAGAACAATATGACAAATATGTAGACTACAACAGTCATTGAATTGGGAAGAAGTATAGTATTATTTCAGGAATTGATTAGGTTTGAAATTATAGTATCATTGTAGATTGTTATATAAAGAAAGTGGTATAGTTATACATGTATTATTGTGAGAATGATGAATGTATATGCATATTGATTGATGTGAGGAAATACGTGAATTCTATTTGTTCATTATCTTTATTTGATCGTGATAGAGTAGATGAGTTATTATGATGAGTGTTTTGATGAACTATGCTTTTTGAGTGGTGTTATAGAATGTGATGATATTAGATGAAAATAATGTTGATGTATTTATTGTAAGGTATACGATTGAATGTAGCAACATGAATTGTGATGGTATTAGAATTATAGTTGTAAGTGTATATATATTATGAACTTGAGTTTAGTTCATTGAATATAAATGAGGTTATATTTGGGAATAAATGTTGATATGTCGATAGGCTATGTGACCATCGACAATATGAAACATGAATATGTCGATTGGTTTTGTGACCATCGACTGTGTGAAATTGATTAAGTTGATTGACTAAGTGTCTATCGACAAGGAAATTATACCAAACAATGAGAATGAGATATGAAAGTGTGAATTACTGTGAGATGCTATCCCTATTGTTGAAATGAATGAAAACATTAAATAAAGTATTGAAATTTGAAATTTTTATGATGTGTACTCAATTGCTTATTGATTATATTTATACTCATCTAGTATAGAATTGATGATTATAGGTGTTGTAGACGATGAAATGTAAATGCACATATTTGACTACATATATATAATCCTTTATATATATGAGTTGTTTGTAAATACTAAATGTATCGTAAAGGGTGAATATACGAATATTAAATAATGTGGGGACATAGATATACTTTGAGCTTATGTTATGACTGAGATTTATTGTATGAAAGAGTTATGGAGACTATGAAGGATGAATATAAATGTTTGACACTTGTGAATGATTGAATACTATACAATTGGGAATGAATTGAATTAATAATGTTAAGTATATTTTTAGAGTGTCTCTAAGTTGGTTTGAGTCTCATTTGAGTGTGGGGAAGTTTGTATAGCTTTAAGAATGCTAAATAGGGAATTTTAAGATTTAGAAGGTAAGGAAAATTGAGTTCGGAATATGTAGACAGTATGAAATTGTAAAGAAGGAGGACTATTGGCATATTAATTGGATTTGCCAAGGAAATTATTGTTTATTCATGATGTATTCCGGCTTCAATATATCGAAAGGTGAAGCGATTGAAGAATAAAGGGATTCCAATAGTAAAGGTGAAGTGAAGTTATTGTTCACCTAAAGAAGCAACATGGAAAGTAGAAGAGCTAATAAAATAAAAATAACCATATTTGTTCTAGGAAAATGATGAGTAGTTAATTTCGGAGATGAAATTTTCTTAAGGGGGGAAGAAATGTAACACCCGCCCTCTCGCATACGTATTTATGACGTATGCAATATATGTTGTGCATAGTACATAAGTGGACTTTATTTAAGTTTGAGATGTGTATGAATATAGAGAATGACCAAAGTGCAAGGAAAGTTTGGAGTGACTTGTCACAATAGAAAGTTATGGGGATATTGTTCAATGTTCCAATTCATTAAGAAGGTTAATGGATATTGTGGAGATATTTGGTTATATTCAATTAGAGATTTTTTATTATTATTATTATTATTATTATTATTATTATTATTATTATTATTATTATTATATTGAAGTGATAAATAAGTATTTATTGTAGGAGACTTTAGGGGAAGGCAAATGGAGGCTTGTGATTGGGTGAGTGTGTATGTGTGTGGGTGTAGAGAAATGTAGAGAATTTGAGAAAAGAAGAAGAGTAAGTTTTTCATTAAGTTTTTCATTGAGTTTTAGAGAGTTTTGATCTTGTTCAAGCTAGTAATTGGGAGGCATTAGAAGTATTTAATCTATATAAGTATCAATTGGTAAGTTCTAATTATGTTTTTGTGTTGATTTAAGTTGAGTTTGATTGGTTGTAATTTCGAGTTCTGCCTCCTCTATTTTTAGTCCTCTTGTTCTGACCATAACCTGAGCTATAAAGCTCTGATTTGAGCATGGTTGAATTCTTTAAAAACATCAGAGAATCCTCTAAAATGTTTATGTTTTATACTTTAATTGAATCTGCTGTTAAGAGGGTTGAATAAAGTTATATATTTTATTGCTCATGTTGATGCCCTGTTCTACCTGAATGGACTTAAAAATCCATAATTAATTCTCTACATGTGATAATTATATGATTTCAATTGGGAATGAAAGTAGACTCATATATATAGAGTATGTATGAATTTTGTAATTATTGGATGTATCTATAATTTTTAAGAGCATTATGAACTTCATGAATTAAATATGACAACAATAGTATATAGGTTGGTTTGTGAATTTTCTTATGTGTTGGTTATATAGTGATATCTAGAGTTATAGAACTCTAATTTGAGAAAGGTCAGATGATTTGGAAACTTCAAAGAGTCCCCTACAAATTTTGTGTTTTAAGCTTAAGCTGATTTTGCTGTTAAAGTTGTTTGGCAGGGCTCGACATTTTCTTGCTCTTGCTATCAGCCATGTTTTGTCCGATTTTAATCAAAAATCCATAATAAATTCCATACATGTCCGAATTAGGTGATTTTAATTGGAATTGGAAGTAGACTCATATACTAGCTTCAATATTATTTTCATGATCATTCGACTTGTGTGTGAATTATTTGGATACATTAAACCTTGAGCATGGAGTTGCACCTAGTTGCATTTAAGTGCAAGTGCTATGTTACTTTTGTGTATTAATGTATGATTATGTGTAGGCATTGATATGGATAGAGGAGATACCAATCACTATAAGAAGCTTTACTTTTGAAGGAGTTAAAAGCACTTGAGGTAAGTAGTATTAATATAATGAATAAGATGCAAAGATAGGTAATATTGTTAATTGAGTACTTGTTATAAATTCATATTGATAATAAATGAAATGTATGAATTATAATTTTTATCACCTGTGGGTGATTGAGAATGAGAATATGAGTATGTTGGATAAATTAAGAATATTAAGTTGTGTTTGGTAATATGATAATGTTACGGTATGTTACATGTGCTTAAAATTGGCATACTAAAGTGAAGTTGATATATGTGATGGTATTGAATTGTGATTATATGTGTGGTTGTATTATGAACTTGAGTTTGATATATTGGGTATAATGATACTATATTATGAGTAAATATGGATGTGATGAGGTTGGTTGGCTTTGTGACCATCGACAATATGAAATGTGATATCGATTGGCTTTGTGACCATCGATTATAAGAATTATGATATCGATTGGCTTTGTGACCATCGATTATGAGAATTATGATATCGATTGGCTTTGTGACCATCGATTATGAGAAATGTGATATTGATTGGTTTTGTGACCACTATAAGAATTATGACATCGATTGGCTTTGTGACCATCGACTATAAGAAATGTGTTGTCGATTGGCTTTATGACCATCGACTATGTGAAATGTGAAATGATACCATTTTGACAATATTAATTAATATGGAATGTGAACTCATAAACAGGAGTATAATTGTAAAAATAGGAAGAGTTGATTGTAAGTGATTATTACTATAATGCTTATATATATGTATATATTGATTCTTATGTAATTACAGTTGTTAACTATGTTGGGTTATGTACGCCATTTATCGTAGCAAGGATGATATATATATATGTATATATGTTTTGTGAGAATATTGAATGGTTGATTATGAAATGTATATATATGTATATATGGTTTGTGAGAATATTGAATGGTTGATTGTGAAAATGGTAGCTTGTGATTTAGTATGTTGATTGGAATTAATGTAAAATGAGATATAGTTGTAAGTTATGATTGATATATATGTGGATACTAAATGAAATGGTTGAAGATTAATTGGAATATTGTGATTTATTGTATATGTTGCACCAATAAATGGATTTTGGTGTTTGTGTATCTCTTGGTGATGTTTTGAATGTTACACAGGTTGTTAGACATGGCCACATGGTGTTTAAACACGGCCATGCATAAGTATTGTATTGAATTCAGGACATCAGACACCACCGTGTGCATTTTTGGCATGGTCGTGTACTATTGGGGAGAAAAATGATCAAAACAGGCACGGTCATGTGCGATTTTGGCATGGCCGTGCAGTTTCATGAAGAAAAAGTGTCAATTCAAGCATGGTCGTGTGCCATTTTGGCATGGCCGTGAGATCTCAGGGAACACGAGCGTGTGTCATTTTGACACGGCCGTGTGTGCCAGAGGTAGAAATGCACGCCTCAGGCATGACCATGTGCAATTTATGCATGGTCGTGCGTAGCTTTTATGCCAAATTTTAATAATGTAATGTGTAGCAATGTATTTATATATATTTCTTAATTAGTTCTCGAGAAGTACTTTATGGATTATTATATGGATAACTACTTACTGAGTATCAAACTCATTCCTTTGCATTTATATGTTTCAAGGCATAGTTAAATAAAACTCGGAGTTGTATTTGTTAGTAATCTCAGGTGGGCCAGAGGTGAGCTTAGTGCAGTTATACCTCATCCTCATTTGTATAAGACATATTGCATGTTTGTAATGATATTATGAATATAATTTAGCCATGAGTACTTATATGTGAGTTGATGTATATGTATTTCATATACTAAAAAAAAATTCCTATGCCACGTGTATGGTATGTGATTTTTGGAGTGTTACACTTGATCTAGCCTTAACAAATGATCCGCCATAAGGTTCTCACTACCCTTCTTATCTCTAACCTCCCAATCAAATTCTTGAAGCATCAAAATCCACCGAAGCAACCTTGGCTTGGCATCTTTCTTGCTAAAGAGATACTTGAGAGCAGCATGATCTGAGTAGACAATCACCTTTTAACCAATAAGATATGCTCTAAATTTGTCAAAAGCATAAACAATGGTAAGAAGCTCTTTTTCGGTGGTTGTATAATTGATTTGAGGACCATCAAGAAGCTTGCTAGCATAGTAGATCACACAAGGCTTCCCTTCCTTTCTTTGACCTAAAACAGCCCCTACAACATAATTACTAGCATCACACATATTCTCAAATGGCAACTCCCAATTAGGTGGCTGCAAAACAGGAGTTGAAATAAGAGCTTTCTTAAGCTTTTCAAACGAATCCAAACATGCCTCATCACACTCAAAAATTGCCTCCTTTGCTAACAAGTTGCATAATGGTTTGGCAATTTTAGAGAAGTCTTTAATGAATTTTCTATAAAATCCCGTATGCCCAAGAAAACTTCTCACATTTTTGACACATTTTAGAGGTGCAAATTTGCTATGACTTCAATTTTTGCCTTATCAACTTCAATAGCCCGCTTTGACACCATATGGCCTAAAACAATGCCTTCTTGCACCATGAAATGACATTTCTCCAAATTTAGCACTAATTTATGCTCTTTGCACCTGTCAAGAACTTTAGAAAGATTTTCTAGACAATTTGAAAAGTTAGCACCATAAACACTAAAATCATCCATGAAAACCTCTACACAATCATCAATTAGATCACTAAAAATGGAGAACATGCATCTTTGAAATGTAGCAAGAGCATTGCATAGCCCAAAAGGCATGCTTTTAAATGCAAAGGTACTATAGGGACATGTAAAAATGGTCTTAGGTTGGTCATCGGGATGAATAGGTATTTGGTAAAAACTACTAAGCCCATCTAAGTAGCAAAATATAAAGAAATTAGCTAATCATTCCAAAACTTGGTCAATAAATAGTAATGGAAAATGGTATTTCCTAGTTGATTTGTTAAGCTTTCTATAATCAATGCACATATGCCATCTAGTAACAGTTCTAATGGGCATTAAATCATTAGACTCCACAACCGTCAAGCCACCTTTTTTAAGGATAACTTGAACTAGACTTACCTACTTGCTATCACCAATGGAATATATAATACCATTATCAAGCAACTTAATTACCTCTTTCCTAACCACATCTTTAAGAGTGGGATTTAATCTCCTTTGACCTTCAATGGAAGGCTTAGCATCATCCTCTAAAAGGATTCTATGCATATATACATT
>CATIWO010419967.1:0-10663 GCA_949673435.1 Macaranga tanarius
ATACACGAACTCTTCCTAAAAATTATCCCCGCGCCATCATCTACAATGTTCCAGAAATTAAGTGCTGTGAAAATTTGCATAACACTAATTCGCATGAGTAAACAGAACAGAGATTGACCAAGTGCCACCAGTGAAAAGTAAAGTTGTTCAAAACTAAAATTAATGCAAACAATTGCCAAAAATCATAAATTCAGTTTTCCAAATTTATTAAAAGGAATTCTGATATTCCCCTGTGAACTTAAGAAACGAATAGTCTAATACTGGCACGACAAGAGATCATGAGACCTCCAAAGTGCAAACTGCAAATTATTGGTTTCCAAAAGAGGCTTTTTTAACTTCCAAACAAGAAAGCAGAAATTTGCAGTTCATATTATACTACAAGAGAACCCTTCTTTAATTCATAAAATCACGAGGACTGTCAAACTTTGGTTTAAAAAATATATATATATTTATAAAATTCTTGGAAGAACAATATAGCATATAAATTGAACTTCAGGGTGTTGAATTAAAGAATTACAGTCAGAGCATTGATCACTGATAGAGGTTTTTCAAGTTAAAAACAGGAAGGCAGAAGTTTTCAGCGTGCTGTATAATATTCGGAAAAGTAAAAAGAAAAAATATGAGGGGAATATCCTATCATCACTTAATCAAATTTTTGTGCATATCTCCCCACCCCAATGTATAACTACAATGTGTATTTCAATTGTCACATTTCACACATTTAGATGCAGTTTTCTGTAATCGGACCAGTCCAAAATCCAAACCATGTGGAGATATAATTGTAAGATAGGATCATAACACAGATAACCTATACAAATTCATCATCGGCATGAAAAATGTGCCAAAAAAAGAAGCCATGTGCAGTATAACCTACTCCAGAGCTTGGAAACCTTAACAGACTTATTTAGAACAAGGTTAAAGGAAAAAAAAAAACTGAACTGGAGAAGAAATTTACCACTTTACTGAACGTTCAGTTCATTTTCATGAACATCCTAGTTATTCCCTGAAGCCCATCGAACACTTCCTGCAATACATAAATAACTGGCTTATTCATTATCAAGAGTAAGACAGAAATGTGGTAAATCATCCCAAATTGTGAAGAGCCAATCAAACAAAGTCTCGAGTCTTGAGACACACACACAAAAAAGTTTATTTTTAATTTTTTGGACTTTCTCATGTCCTTTCCAACTCACTTGACTAAACTCTGTGAAGTCATTTCTACTAACTCACGATTCAAACTTATAAAGGGTTTAGTTTCAGCTACCACATAAAGCAAATTATGGAACAAAGCTTCAAAGATTTCCTATCTCGCATGTGTGTCAAATGACTGATGTAAAAACATGAAGACCTAAATAAACTCAAATCTGTATGCTCCAGTTTTCGACAATCTACTTGCAATTACATGAATTAGCCAAAAGGCTAGAGCTTTATGGCAGATGACAAGTAGGGAAAGTTTTCAGAATAAAATTTTCTTCCTATCTTATTTCTTTAATCTACAGCTTCAAGTAACATTCACTGTAGATACAAACACAAGAAAATTATTGGCTTCAGGCAACTCCAAGATGCTTAAAAAGCCAGTGAAGGCATCACCATTTCCAATACCAAAACACATAAAAAAAAAAATCAACAAATTGAAATCAAAATTATACAGCAATGAGCACTAATCTGATGACAGTTTCAATAAAAACACGAAGTGTAGCTTCAATTATCCATTTTTTACTCAAATTTTTCACTGAAACATTTCATCGAAAACAAACAGCACTAACTGAAACGACAATACTATCAACGTAACCTATTAAAGTAAACATTCCATACACGAAACAGTCAACAATGATAGAACGCCATTAAAAGCAACTCGAAAATGATACTGACTATAATAAAACAGAAATTAAATAACTATCTATCGATTTCAATAAATAAAACAAGTGAAATCGAAACTGAAACTGAAATGGAATTGCGTAATAGGCTCAAATTTTGACCGTTTTCGATCAACTAAGTGAAGGTACCTTTTGTTTTGTTTTGTTTCGTACCTTTGAGAACTCTGAAGTAGATGAAAATTTGTTAACCGTCATTTTTTTTTTTGTTGCGTTTTTTTTTTTTTTTTTGGTTTCTTTCGGATTCTCGAGAAACAAACAGAAGTTGCTGCTGCTATTGGAGCTAAACCGCGAGAAAAAGCAATGCGAGGGAACGTTGGGTTTGAATAATTTAGCGAAACGACGTGTCGTTTCTTTTACATTTTTTTTTTTTTCTCAGTTCGATGGCTGGAACTGGAAACATTAGGTTGAAACTAATTTATATATTTATATATAAATTTCTGAAAGTAAAGGAACTGGGTGATTCTGATTTCTGACTTTATTTTATTTTATTAAAAAATCACTATTAAATGTGTGAAATCAATTTCATTCTATGGTGGTTGAACCTAAAAAATCAATTAATTTTACATAAAAATTTCTAAAATTTAAATAAATTTTTATATTTTAATAGGGAAAAGCATCAATAGGATATAATTATAATCAAATGCGAGCTAAATTTTTGTAAATTAAAGTAATTGTTAAAAATAATTTTATTCTAAAACCCTCAAATTATACAAAATAATTGTCTAACTAAATATGATTATATGTACAGAAAAAGAAAAAGAGAATAAATTAAAATGGCAACCTGCTGCCTTACCATTCAATTATTTATGTTTCTAGCTGATTACAGTTAGAAAGAATAAATATATCAAACCAAATCATTGTCACCCTATGTTATAAGGACCAGAAAACTTAGAAAAAAGAAGACACTATCAGAAACAAAACAAATTGACAGAAAATTATATTGTACAGAGAGAGGTGTGGTGAGGGAAAACTAAAGAATTACGAAAATGGTAAACTTTTAGTGTCGCAACTTGCAACGCTATTACTTTTCTGCCCTTAAAAAAAAAAAAAAACAAATGCCCCGGTATCATAAGGGCATTTTTGGGAAAAGGTTTGCGATGGACGTCGCAAATTGCAACATCCATCACTACCCTACTAAAATACTGTTTTGTCTTCCTTCTCTCCAATTCAAACTGCCTGTATAGGACTACCTTTGCCTTGGCTTAGCTCTGAACCACTCACTGGTGCATTAGCATGAAATGCAGATTGCCTTGATGGCTGGCCAATTAATTTCAGGGAAAGCGGTGATGGCTCTCTGTGATCTCTCTCTGTCTCTCCTATACTAAGGTGAGACATGCCGACAAGTTCGTCTACGTTGACAGGCTCCTTGGGAAAGATTGGAACTGGTTTTAGGACTTGATGATTTGATGTCTCTACACCTGTTGCTGCTTCGGGAGCAAGGGTGTTTGTAGGCCAAAATGTGTAGGGGATCGGCACATAAGCTGGGTAGAATCCAGGAACAAATGTTGTGAAGTCATTTAACTGAGGAGGAACAGCTGGTGTGAATTCACTTAACTTGGGTACAGTTTCTTTGATTTCACTAAACCCTGTCAGCATGTCCTCAGGTTCTTTAGCAGGTTCTTCAGATGTAGTTTCCATGGGTTCACATTCTGGCTTAAGAGAAAGGTTCAGTGAAGGTAGTGTATCTGCATTATCAGCATCTCCTCCTAACTGACAAGATGGCAACTCATATTCTTCTGGTACTGACTGGGGTTCTGTGGCCTGACAAATAAATCATGAAATATGAAATAAAATTTGACAATTCCAAAGGATAGAACAACTGAATAAAACACCTTCTAAACTAGTAACAACAGAGATTGATACAAAGTAACATAACACATTGATTCCGCATCAGATTGTACAATAATCTCAACATTCAAAATAACAAAGTGAAAGGATGTTGTTAGCAGCTATACTTACAACTCAGTCCCTTTGATGAATGAGTAGCGCATCAAGATGTTCTATGTATGAGATATGATTTAAATTTGACACAAAAAGCAACCACCAGGATGAAGCCGCCCACCATTGGCTTGTTATCATAGATAAATGCACACAGATGCAGGTGTTCGTATATAAATGTGCAAATAAACATAAAGGGGAAGACAAACCATGTCAGGAACCATGTCAAAGAGGCTGGAGCGTCTCTTTCTTCGGGTGGCATTTGTCTGACGGATAAAATATTTCTGAGCATGGCTTGCTACTTGGGTGGGAGTTCTTGATACCACATAGTTTCGTGCTATTCCACGCCAATCTCCTTTCCCCAGTTTCTGAAGACCAACTAGGAATAATCGATGCTCCTCTTCAGTCCACGGGACACCTAAAACCCACATGTAAGACAAATAAGTGAACAGATCCATTATATAACTAGCATGAAAACTTTGGCTGCATTACCCCTAGGTATAGATTGTAGTTGTTGACTAAACTTGGAAAAGCAGCTCATTATACTATTGCTGACTTCCAAAGGAAAGGCCAATTTATGAAGTAGAATAGGAGCAGTGAGGGTTTGAAAGTTCAGTTTCTACTTTCACTGAAAGCCAAAAATTGCATGGCAGTAACGCATTTACTTCAAATCCCAATAAAACAATAATCCAATGACACCAATTGTCCAATCCAAAAGAAAGATAAATAAATGTTTTCACAGAAATCACCTTAAAATGCAGAACTTAAGTTCAATCAAATAGTTGCTCCTATTTGGCAGACTAATCCAATTGGAGTGCATGTCTGCCTATAGTTCCAAAGTAAAATAAAAAACATCCTTGTGTAATTTAATGCAATTCCAACAATCAAATGCACAACGCATACAACTTCCAAAAAAGTTTAGATTTCAACTGAAGACCCGTTATTGCTCCATAAAAAAAGTGAAAAGGCATAAATTATTATCATTAGAATGCCACTATTAGATAATTCAAAGCAGGACTGTACTCCCCTTCCAACTATGAAAAAAATATGAAGAGCAGCTGCTTGTTCGGACATTTGCAAACGACAGAACAAGCTCCAGAAATATGTCAAAAGGGGTGATTATGTTTTAAATGCAAAGTTGTCAGCAAATTTCAATGATACGAAAACTCTCATGACTTCTGAAGACATTGCTCTAGCAGAAGGCAGAACAGCTAGGATGAACAGGTCGATAAAGAATTCACAGTTATCATGGTGGGATGTATGAAATTTTGTAGTGTCATCTTTCCCATCTTTCCCTTTCTCCCCTTCTTCCTAAATCATCCTTAAAAGCTCAAATTCCTTTCCATGGTTTTATATAACTTCAATTTAAGCAACACAATCAACTTGTCCCTGACAAACAACTCACAATCCATAATAGTTTCACCACAAACAAATAGTTGCAAAAGCAAAAACAAAAACGAAGCTTTGAGCTCAACCTCCAATCCTTATTCAACTTAACTCTGCTCAATTTAACTAAATCTTAAAACCAAAACTAGTAGAAACGGACTGTATGGATCCATTTCAACCTATCATGCATGGACACTTCAATTAGTAGGGGTTTCACGTTTCCGTACTACCTAGACACTTATAAAGTGTCTGGACAGAACCTTAATTGAAGCCGTTTTCCCATGTTTTCCCATGTCGGTGTCCCCGTTTCCCGTTACCTAGATTTCAACCATCAGCTTATAATGGAGAGGATTAAATGATCATAATTTTTTCTCAAATTTCAGTCTCTGTTCTTGATGCAACACAATCTAATCAAAATACTAATAATAATAATAGCAAAAAGATTACAAATCTAATTGATCATCAACAACCACCATTAATTCCCATTACCAACATGGATCAAAAAAATCAAATCCCACACCACCTTATCCCAAAAAAAAAATCCACAAACAAAAATAACATAAAAAAATAAAAATCAGACCTTTCTTTCTCTCACCGCGTCGATGGGTAGAGCAAGTACCATGAGCCGGGTCATCAGACAAGTAACCATCCTGACCCGAATCACGAACATGATCCGATAAAGGAGAGTCCGGATTAGCAGCAGCAGAGGGAGACGAAGAATGGTAGTGGGCAGACAAATTACCCATACTCGCACTTTTTTTAATAATAGACCCATCCGTAAGTCTAACGCCGAAAAGCCTAACGCCGGCAGCAATAGAGGGAGCAGAAGAAGAGGAAGCTGCTGTCACAGACGCCGAAGAAGAAGAAGAAGAGCGCGTGGGACAGGTACGCGAGTTGTGGCCATTGTTGCTGCAATGAGAGCAACGTCGAGTCATGGTTTAAATGACCCGGATTAAACTGAGTCGCGTAAAAGCGAGTTGCGGACAAAGAGAAAAATGGATAAATAGAGAAGAGAAAGGAGACAAGACACAGAGAGGAGTCGCGAGGAGATTGAGGTGAGGATTTATTTGAGGAGCTGAAAGAGAAATGGTGAGGGGTAGTTTCGGGATTTTATATTTTTTGGGAGAATTGAGGAGGGGATTAGAGGATAGCCCAGGATCGTTCGTTGCTTATTTTGTTAATTCACTTTATTGCCCTTTTCAAATGGGGGATAAAACGTTTTCTTTTTATTTATTTATTTATTTCTTTCTTGTTAGTATAATATTTTTCATTATAGTATGAAAATAAAATATTTGTTCAAAAAAAATATACAAATAAATGGTATACATTGAATATACACAAATATTAGGTATTTAAATTTTATTTTATGGTTGAATAGTTTAGTGGTATAATTTCATTTAAGACGTTAAGGTTCAATTTTTATCTCCTCCATCCTGTTTTAAAAGAACTTTATTAAAATTTATTTCATTATTAATATGTTTAATTATTTATAATACAAAATAAACTATTAACTCAACAATTTTTAAATAAGTTAGATAATAGTTAAGCATTATCTCCAAAATGAGGATATAATCTCTTGATAAAAGAAATAAGATGAAGACTGATTTTGGTTTAAAATGAAGTGAAGACAAAATAATAATAATAGTATAAAGTAATTTTTGTGAAAAAATTATCAATATTACTTTTAAATTTGAAATTTATTTTGTTTTGTATTTTTATAATTATATTAAAAGAAATTGTAACTATAGTATTTTAAATAAATGAATAAAATTTACCCCAAATAATGACTTGAAATAGAATGCGAATAGATAGATTCACAGATAAAAAAAATATAGTTGAAAAAGGACATTTTAGGCGTGAATTATGGTGCGAGAGGATAGGAATGTCATTTAACAAGTCGCATAAAATGAGTCAACCTCCCGACCTGGATAATTCTCGACTTTTTGTTCTGGAGAATGGATAACGTTTTGTTTGGACATAAAATAAAAGGATTAAGGATCCACACACCTGTAATTTTTTTTTTAGCCAACTCAGGTAAAATTCTCCATTACCATTTTTTATAAAACATAAATTATTCTAATAAAATTAGATGACCTGTAGTGTTTTTTTTAACCGTGTGTTGAGTTCTATTATTAAAAAAACATAAATTATTCTTTGACTTTACACTTCAACAATTAAAAAAAAAAAAATTGACTTCACATTTTAATATTTATAATCTGTAATTATTTTTTTTATGGTGGATTAAAGTACGTAATTCGGCAATTGATTCCTGGTATTAGCAATTTTAGATATATTATATTAACATTTTTTTTTTTAATCAATGGTCAAATTTTTAATAAATTTTTTGGAAGGGCAGAGGGGAGGGGGTCGAATCCTGCCCTCTACTATAATGTTCTTCTGGCCAAACCACCATGCTACAAGGAGAGGACTATGTAAAATTATATCATTTTTTCATGTGATACAGTGTTAAATATGACACAGTTCTCATCAATAACATTGTATAAATTAACATTGTTGAGTCAATATATATGTAAAATTATTTACGATAAATTTATATATATTTTAATTTGCTATTAAAAAAATCATATATAAAAAATTATGAAGTGTAAAAC
The DNA here is from genome assembly GCA_949673435.1 of Macaranga tanarius. NCBI lineage: Eukaryota > Viridiplantae > Streptophyta > Magnoliopsida > Malpighiales > Euphorbiaceae > Macaranga > Macaranga tanarius. The sequence continues at coordinate 7,814 of CATIWO010419967.1, forward strand.
TATATGATTTTTTTTTTTTATGAAGTGTAAAACTATATTTTTTTACCAGCATGCCCTCTCATTTCAGTTATGCACATGAACGATGAAGTACATATTAAAATTGTCAAAGTGTAAAACTATATGATTTTTTATATTTTTTTTATAAAAACATTTTCTTTTACCAACATGCCCTCTCATTTCAGCTATGCACGTAAAAAAATGTACACATTTGGAATATAATCAGATATTGATTTTCATTTATTTATTGAAACAATCATCATAAAGGTAATAATTCTCATGAATATTGATGAACACATGGTTGTAAAATGTTGAATTCGAAACCTTTATTTTAATTAATTTATGTTGCAGTTATTTATTAAAATGAATGTGTAAGTTGTGATTATTTGTTTATTAGAGGTCATGAGTTTAAATTTCATTATTTTAACAAATGAATTTATTTAGAATATTATATAAGAGATTTGTATATGAACATCATATCTTTTTTAAATAATATGATAAATAAATAGCTAATATATATTTAAACGTTTCATTAACATGAATATATTAGAGTTTAATCAAATCAATCATTTTTTAATCTCCTAAAATAGCCTAAAAATAGAGCAAATAATTTAAAATGTAGCTTTCAATTGAAAGATTCATATTTGCACTCAATCAAACTCAAAATAGAAGTCTAAATGCATATCATTAGCTCAGACCTCTGTCACGGGGTTTTAAATAACTGCACTTGCATTTCTGTTATTTGACTTGTATGTTAATTATTTAATACTTTTTAATTCTTAAATTATAAATATATTTTGAATTATATATATTAAAATACAATATATTTTATATACTCATGTGTTAATATTACATAATTTATTTTAATCTACTACAATTATTTGGTAGAAATAAAAAAATATATTAGAATAAAAATGTATTTAAAAATTAGAAAATTTATTATCTATCTCAAAATAAAATTATAATTGGAGACGAATAAAAAAATAAGTTTATAATTTTTTTTCTTAAAAAAGTGAGTATTATAATCCAATTATTTTAGGATATTAGATGCATAGAGAAATATATTATATATTTTTCATTAAAATGAAAAAAAAAATAGTGGATATAGGCCACTCATAGTTTTCCACGTGGAATTAAGCATGGTCCCAGCATGGGGCCTTGACCAAGGATCACCGCACACGCATTAAGTTAATATTATTTGTATTAACACTTTTGATGATTTTTCTAATCCATAAGGACACCCCACTAATTATTATGTCTTTCAATTGCAGAAGTCTTTTTGCTTCAAATTCTTAATGAATTGTGGGTAGTGATCCTGTGTCACATCAAGTAAAAGCTCCCTCTTAACTCTCTTCTTTTTATTATTATTTTACACCATTGAACAATATTCTCACCTCCCACTTTTTAGTACTATAATCTGTTTACAATAATTATCAATAAGCATGCTTCAAAAACGTTTTCATTATATATGGCCAAAATAATTTTTTTTCTTTGATAGATGGGGAAAAATAAGAATGATAATTAAATTTGCCAATTTTATAAATTTGATAGCTAAAAATAAATAAGTAAATGAGCTTAGTGACAATATAAAATGTAAAAACACACAATCGAACTATTTTGCCAGTAAAATATCAATATTATATATATATGTCACATCCAAAAAACTTTAGTTACAATTGGATGGCCATCTTATATGCAATACAGTAATAGTCATCTTAACATATGGGTGGGTGTGGGGAAAGCATCTATTAGAATATGAGTATATTCTTAATGTTTTTGCAAGTTTGATGATGTTAGCCCAATATGTGATAAGTTTTAATTATAATAATATGAAAGTTTAGTGACTAATTGTGTTAGCAAATGATGCAAGAACCTCCCAAAACTACTAGACATCAAGGAAAGGACAATGGGTCATTTTGTTAACACTATTTATTTACACTTACTCTCTTGACATTTGATTTTGTATTTACCAATCTAATACACACATTAAGTATTTATTAGCATGGATAACTACACTTAATTGCCAATAAAAAATATTTATATGTTTTAAATTCGATAATAACAATTTAAGAACACTAGATAAATCAATTAGAGCTGAATAAAAACCTAAAGATTTGGCAACAACTTACATCGACTAAAAATGGTCAAACCGAAGTTACGATCAGTCCAAGCCAATAGAGAAGAGCTATACGACAAGTTTAGATTCAACCTACAAAGACTGAGCCAAAGCCAAAGCCATCAATACATCAAGATGACAAAGGAGTATGCTTGAGTTGATTTAGGGATAATCATTAGAAACACGCAAGGCATTCCTTAAAAAAGCATATCAACAAATATTTTTGAATGGATAATTTTAAATTTTAAAATAGGACAGTGTAGGCGGCGGGGTTCAGCGCGCGCCCAAGTGTCCGGCGACCACGGTACTGTGCAGGCTCAGGGCCCACTATGAATACAACTTTGGGCCTTGATAGGCTTAGGTCGGAGAATGGAGTCGCCATCCGGGTGAAATCCGGGAACACTTATACAATAACTGGATCCCACGGAGGGAGCCCAGCAGCTGTCCTCAGAGATTGGGTCCGGAAACTGGGTATGGGCTTTAAAATGGCCCACCCGACCTTGCGATCGGCCTCTGTTTATATTTCATGTTTTATCATTTTTAATTATTTAATTATCCATTTAATTACATGCAATTGGGCCTCAATCAATTTCCAAATTTTAGTTTTAGCCCAAGTTATTAATTAGTCCAATTACATACTTTTTGGGTCTGGTCCATCACATTCATTCATCCACACCATTTAACATAAACACAATAAAACAACAAAAATAATAAACCAATCAAACATAATTAAAAGC
>CATIWO010420019.1:0-17355 GCA_949673435.1 Macaranga tanarius
AAAAAAAAAAGTACAATAAAATTTTAGTCTAATATACCAGTATTTCTCTAAACTCGACACTTTTTATCAGTTTGTTCCTTCAATTTAGACATTTTAACTTCTTAAGAATAAGACTTTTTAACACTTTTATTTTTTGAAGTGTCTAAATGATATTTTTATAAGTTATGATGAAAATATTTAAATACTTAAACTCAGTAAAACAAGTCATATTTGTAGTAAATTGATGTTAAAATAGTTAATTTATAAATTAAGGAAATAAACTGGTAAAATGTTTCAAGTTAAAAGAGGACACAACACAAATGTGTTAAACCCAAAATTTTTATCTTTGGCTACAGTTTGAATGTGACATGGACCATATACTTGAAAGGCATAAAACATTATGGGAATCAACTAAGCAAGCATATTGGCGTAACATTCTACTTTTATCAAAATTGTTACATCACTAAAAAGGTCATTTCCTAGTTTTGGAATAAGCACTGAGAGGATGAGGCCAAGGCAATAGGTCAACAATATTAGTGCGCTGTATTATAATACAGAAGAGTGAAAGTCCTCAACAACTGTGCTCCAGACATAGCCTCAGTTGCTGGCTGCAGCAATCAACAAGGTAAAAAGCTCAGTGACAAAAGACTTTTTCCCAAAAAAAAGAAAGGCATTTCACTATTTTAGCACAATTCCACTAAAATGAACTGTGCAGACACATGAACTTCATTTCTTGTCACTATTCATGAGTTAAATATTTTATCATTCATTGATCAAACTCTCTTTCTCCTGCAGGCTGCAGCTGCCTGTTTGCTGGTATAAGTATAAATTATTTAATTCTCATTGGTTTATCCCTTGATCTTTATTAGAGATATATGGACTATAATAATTCTTAATTTGCATAAAATATGTAACCAATATGGGTTTGTGGTGAAATGAAATTCGATGTTAAAAGAAAATGAAATTCGATGTTAAAAGAAAATGATTTCACATTTTATTAATATTAATTTTTTCTTTTTTTTATTCAACCAGTATTGGTGAATAGTAAATATGCTGACTCGAACTTAAGGACCAAGGTCTCCCTAATTCTCATAAATAAAAATATCACTAGAACTATATATCCAAGTTGACAGGCATACATATATTGATTTTTTTGAACTGGCATACACATATTGAGTGAAGTATATACTAACATTAGCTAGAACTGTTTTTCCCCCTATGAATTACTAAATTTCAAAGTAAGAACTTCAAATATCAATCATTGAAAGACTTCCCAAAAAAATAATATTCTTTGTTAAAGTGTATATATAAATCAAATAAAACTTTAGTTATAAAAAAATTGAGGGTTATAAAAAATAAACTAAGCAGAGAATGGAATGAAATAGTATTTTCATGCAATTACACCAAAAGAAGAATATATCTCAATACCATCCACTCTTTCTTGTTCCTTCCTTCTTCTTTTTTTGCCCTTTCTATCTTGTCGCAATCCCTAGTAATACAAGTCACCCATCCAAGGTTCCCTTGCCTAATCCTAAGACATGGCCCTCCCCACCACAAATCATACTAAAACACCTCTGTTTTGCATTTTTGCTCTTTTCTTGCTCATCATTGAATGAGACTTGACAGCACCTTAAATCTAATTAATGTTTTTGGACCACATGGTGTGGGTCCAAAATTCACTTGGACTTGCCCACTCCACCTTCATTACTTACACTGCCCCGCCTAATATTTTTGGTGTAGTTGCCTTTGGGGTGCTAGAAACTTTGCTATCTCACATACGGCTATGGAACTTGATGGGTTTTTTCTTTGTTTTTAAAAATACTATTAAATAAGTGGTACTAAATGAGACACCCCAAATGGTCAGGAAGATTTTGGGAGTTTGTGAAATGATAGTTTTTATATGTAACTTTGTCTTTGTTGAATTTATAATTATGTGAACTAACATCTTAATGGTGTGAGGTCCCCTCTTTCAAAAGCACACTTCCTTCAACCAACCCAAATGCTCTCTTTACTTGGCTGTGGGTAGAGGTTTTGCTGGCATTGACCTCTTTTAAGGAGACCAAAAGGCATCAATATATATGATGTAAAGTGACATGCAATATTACTACTGTTCTGTAATAGGATCAGATCCCACCTATCATTCTGCTCTATGCATTAAAGAAGAGAAAATGTAGTGGATATATATATATTTTTTTTTCTCGTGATTTTTTTTTGGGTGGTACACAAGCTTACTCATGAAAGTGAAAAACTGATGCTGTCTTCCCCATATCTTTAAGATGGTTGCATAATTAGATCTATACTACATTACTATATCACACACAGAAAATATTTAGCACAATGCATTGAATATTCGTTCAGATAGCTTGTGCCAGATCTATTTTGATTTCGGAGTAAATTTTAGTGGACTAAAAATTAGAAATTGAAATCAACTATTTTAATTTTAATTTTTTCCTCGTTTTTGCTTAATCAAACGATTAATACCATAATTTGAGATTAGAATATATTTAAATTATCTGTTAGATTATCATTTGTAAAAAATTGTACAAAAAATATGTAGTCTAGAAATGGGGCTTAAATTTTTGTTATGTTCCCATAAGGGACCGCATGAACTAAAGTAAATATTATTGCAATGTAAACAGTGCGAAAATATGTAAAAGATAATAAAGAGACTCGATGCTTCTACATATTTATAGTTGACCATTTTATAATATTTAATAAATTAATTATTTCATTATTTAATAAAATAAGCAGTAATATCATTCCACAATTAGAAATTAAAAATTTTATTATTTAATAATTAATAAAATTTGATATATAAATTTTTTTTATAATTATTGGTTATTATAAGAATACTTAAATCCTACGACAAAATTTACTAGTAAATTTTGAATTTTGATTTGGTATTGATATCTTGTATCAAATTATTATTTTTTATTTATCTAAAAAAATTGTGAGAGGCAAATCAGTTCTTTCTTTGCGTGAAGACACAACGATGTTTTAGAATATAGTATCTGAAATAATTACTTATTTAAATAAAAAAATTGTGCATTTATTTGTGTTTCTTAGGTGCGTTTAAATAGGAGTTGAACAAAATAAGGTGTAATAGTTATAATTATAAAGGTTAAAGGAGTAATACTTAAGTTATTAATCTTATTTGGTAAATAAACGATAGTGGATAAGCAGTTAATGTGGAATTGTTTTTTTGAAAAAAGGTTAATATCATTAACAAAATTTAAATAATTAAGACAATATAAATAAATGAATAAATTATTGTACTATTGAAATTTTTATAAATAATAAAAATAATTTTAAAAATATCATATAAATAAAAAATTATTAGACAAAATTTTATGAAGATAAAAATATATAATATATATTTATACATTCATACAGATAAAAAAAGTAAGTTTAAAATTTCTCGTAATATAATTAATAGAGAAGAAAATTAAAAAATTAAAATTAAAATTGCCTATAACAATTAGTTTAGAGATCATGAAAACACATATACTAATTATTTTATATAAAGTTTTTATATATTAAATTTAAAATAATGAAAAAAATGGTGCATTCTATCATTACTTTGTTTTTTACAAAGTAAAATTCACTTTGTCAATTATCACTGTTAGATGATAAAAGGTAATCTCATCATATGGTAATGAATACAAAGTAAAATCAAAGTAGGTCAAAAACAAAGTAACCATAGAATTTTCTGAAAATAATATAAGTAATTCATTAGCATTTTAATAAAAATTGGCATGAAAATTTTTAAAAGTACACAGGTGGTAATAACAAAATAAAAATTATAAAGTAATGATAAAGTAATAAAACCATCGCAAAAAAATCTGAAATTGATATATATTTTTTGATAAATTTGATTTATAACTTATTAATGTAAAAAAATAAATAAAAGAGAAGTAATTTATAAGATACACAAAGAAATAATGGAAAAAAAAATTTTTAATTATTTTTACTAAAGAGTTTTTTTTAGCTCTTTAACCTATCATTTTAACAGTTAACCTTAATATCATAAAATATACCAAATAAGAGTAAAGGACTTTAAAGCAGTACATGATTAACACACAACCTCTTTTAACTCCAATCCAAACACGTTCTTAAAAGTATAATTTTTTTAAACTCAAAAAAAGTATAATTTTTTATTTTATAATTGGAATTTATACATGTAAACTATTTTAAAAGCGTTGGTTTAATAAGTATTTTGTAATTAAGTATTTTGGTTTAATAAGTGTGTGTGTGTTTTTATATATTTTATTGGATGTTAGGTAGTCTTTTGGCCAAAAAATACTCGTATTTTTTTTTTTTTTTATGATTTTGTTCATAAAAAATTAGATTTGTGATCTTTTCCTAATGATTGGTTTTTTTTTTTGGCTTTTAGTTATATTTTTTCTAAATTTTTTTATTTAGTTATGTATTTAGGCTTTTTATATTCTAGTGGCCGGCTCTATCTACAATGATGAATTGATTTGAAATTTGGTGAATCTAAACTGCGTTTTCAGACGAAGACGAAATTCTAGCTCAAAAAATCAGTTTATTTGGCTCCTCAGTTGCATTATCAGAGTTACATTTTAAAGATTTCATCAGAAATTACTTCTTTGATGTTTGATTTGCTAGATTGTATTAAAAAAAAAAAAAAGGAAGAAGAGCGTATCAAACATTGAATTAAAGAAAGTTTCTTTTTTAAAAAAAAAACTTCATTATGCAGTCTTAGTATTGCAACACGTGAAATCAAACACAAGTTTTGAGTTCGTTCAGGAGTTTAGGTAGCTATTTATTATACATTTTGAAGGTTAGCGCTTGTGTTATTCTTTTGGACCTCATTATCAAGTGAGGAACACCTATTTACACTCTTTTTGCAACCTCAGACATATCTGATTGTAGAGATATGTGCCTGTATTGCAACACTATCTCTGTCAGCACACTAGTCCCTAGCAAGACCGATACAGCCCAGCCCATTCCCAAGCCAGCAGGTCCTCCATGAATCCAAATTCAATCAACTTGCTGTGCATAATACTAAAGCAGCCCACCACCACCACAAAAGCCTAAAACACGTACAGATCACAATTTCGCCTATAAATTCACCCGCTGGATTGAATCCATGCAAAAATAGATCAAATTTACTGACCAATTGCTCTCTGTTTATTTTGTACCAGCTGATAACATTTTGTTAAAAAATTAGAAAAAGCCCGTTAAAAAGCAGCATCTTAAAGATCAGTCCATATGACCAGAGAGCGCAAGCCAATCTCCACTAACATAACACTCCAGGTCCTAATCCAATTGTTGTTTTTCTCTCGTCGTTACAAGGACAAACCTAATTTCAGATAAGTCACTTTTAAGGCTCAATGACTAGACAAGGATGACAAAAGGAAAAGAGCACTGCAACTGAGTCCTCAAAACAACTGAAGCCACTTCTTAAAGAATGCGTAACAGCAACTGGAATACTACTAACATGTAAAAGCACTGCACTGCTGCAAACCCATGTCAATTTCCCAAACTAGAACTTTGTTCATATGAATTATAGAGGCAGTAGGCAGAGTATAAAACTCACCAAAAGACAAATGATGATAAAATGAAAAGAGAGAAGAAGGTTTCAAACTTCATCTATTTAGTTGTGAAGAGTAGCAACCAAAATTTACTCTTTCCTATAATAGGGACCAAAACACTCGCATATCCGCCTGGAGGAACAATCTACTGCTAGTTTGACAATATACAGCTTAACACAAAACAATCTTCATATCACATGTAGATCCTTCACCTGCAGAACAAATAGATAAAATGAGCACATTAGCAAATGAAATCATCCTGACATCACAGACAAGCAGATGTTTCAACATTATCATCTAACAGGTATTTTATAAATAACTGCAACTGAAACAAAGCTCAGTGCTATTTTGCACACAACACTATCAAAACCACTACACCTAGGAATCAAATAATGTTGCATCATAACTTCCACATCTTAATTTTAGAAGGAATCACAGTATTTCCAGAAGAACATGAATGCCTTACAAAAAACTATTAAACAGAGGTATTTCTTTTTTTTTATTACAAGTAATCACAACAAAATTCAGTGACATAAATTTTGGTAATCGAACATGGAATTGCATCAAAATTTTAATTTGATCTTCGACTTAAATTTAAAATATTACAACAAATACAGGACAGAAAATACAATTAATTACCTGCTGCCTTCGAGACCCCGATTTTCGGGAGCTTATCCTTCATCAGGCTGCCCAAAGAGACCAGTCAGACTCAGTCCAATCATTCAGTACAAGGTCACATAACTGCATACGGATCGTCTACGCTTCGCCTTTGAACATAGGTAGCCAAGTAAAATTGTCACGCCAGCAAGGTTCACATCTCAAATGTTCTATTGTATAAGTCTCCTGAATTTGGCATCCTAAACTTTGACTCCTCATACCCAGCACTATAGAACTTGTTCAATCCCAGTCTCTCGTTACGGATAAATTCTGCAACACCTAGACTGTTTCCACCCTGAAGCTCATTCCAGCCATCCCAGTGCCCATTTGACATAAGCCCATTCCTAGAATGCTGAAAGGACATTTGCATGAAGGGAGATAGATTGCTCATTTGTGATTGGTCCACAAGCCTCGAAGAAATACCATAGGAATCAGTAAGAGAAGAAAAGCCATCCCCAATGTCATTGTATCTCAAGTTCTGGTGTGGTGAGAGAGATCTTTGCATCAACAGCTGAAGTCTTTGGTCATTCTCAAAGGCACCCATCTGTTGGGGAAAATTCGATCTCACATCCAAACCCTGATTGTTGTTAAGCCCACCTTGAAGTCTCCCTTTACCAACTGCCAAAATTGCTGGATCCATGAATTCAATATCCCCACTGCTACTAATATTTCCAGTTGGATATGGATTTCTCAGCAAAGAAGAAGAGTCGAGCAAATGACTCCCTAGGAAAAGAAGAAATGAACATGATGCAGAAACAAAGAATCATGCTAAATGATCCAAATTATAAATATAAAGCTTACCAGACATCGTATCAAAAATCTGGTCCATCCTCTCATGAGAAGAAAAGCCAGGGGGCGGAGCTCGATTAGGCACAGAGAAACCAGGTGGTGCAGATATCTGAGCTCTTGAAACTGCTAAAAAAAACAAACATAAAGATTCAGTCCACCCAGCATAAAAGACCAATTTGTTAAATACCAAATGAAGAAGCAGTCTATGCCATGATGGGACAAGGTGGAAATATCACAGAATACCAATAAAAAGCACTGCACTCTGCCAAAGATGAATAAAGAAGAAGGAGAGAAAGAAAAGCAGATAAGGAAAAGATGCAAAGCATGAGCAACCAAACTCAGATCATGATAATCTACATGTAACATAAGATAAAGCTCGTCCAAATGCAATGTGATGCTCCTGTATCTGCAAGTGGATATAACAACTGATCCAAAGGTTACAACTAGCACTAAACACTTTATATTTTTCCCTGAAATCAAACTTCCCACACCCAATAATTTTTTTAATCAATGAATCAGGAATATCCAATCCTCCCAGTGGTTCATATGTTGGCATTGCATACTTAAGAAACCAATATCGCACATCACCAACAATAGAAGAACAACGCTATCCATCTAACAGAGTGACTTGATGAGAACCCATGTTTACAGGCACAGCAATCATAGGTTACTATCTATGAGATCCCATTATCACAGGCACGGTGATCAAAAGTTTACTATCTATGCAGAATCTGCAATATGTTCATGCACAAAGTCGAATGAAATTCTATTTAACTTCTCGAAAAGCACATCTAAAACATGATGGGCAGGCGTATGGCAACAAAAAAAATTGCTATTGTTACATCCCAAACATACACTGCATTCAACAATTACAAAAGATGACAAGGGTACCATAACACGACCTTAGAGTAATTCCCAGGCAGTAAATAATGCAGCATGTCCATGTAAAAACATGTGACAAAACTAATAGTGTCATATAAAATAAAACAAAAACATAAAACAATTAAGTTCCAGCTAACAAATGATACAAGTGCATATTATCATCAAAAACGTTATTGTAAGTTTGACCTTTTATTGATTAAAAAAGGAATATCACAATGGCTTTATGCCCATTACTACTTCACTCATTTCAAGCAAGTGCCCATATGAACATAAAAATTCAAGTAATGCAATAAATCGCAATATAAGTTGCTCATTGTCATTCCTCTCATTTCAAGTTATCAAATGTCATTCTCAATTCAAGTTACCAGATATCCTGGTCTAAAACTTACATTTCTCCTGTTTCAAGTTGTTCAATGCAGTAAATAATTAAATGATTTTTTTTTTATCATTTCTAGCAACCCAGGAACTTAAAAATAAGAACTTAAAAACAGAAAAAACAAATAAATGAATACTCACCAGAAGGCTTACTAGGAGAGAAAACTGAAGGACCATTGACAAAAGCTCCAGATTCATCAAAATTACTGGAAGAAAAACCATGGCCCGTTTCAAACTTATCTAAATATGAAAGTCTATTTTCAGAACTCTCCCGACTAAATGAAGGGTTCTTTTGCAACTGTCCAAAAACACTGAAAAGTGGATCAGCATCAAACCCTTGATTTCTAGATTCCTCCTGTCTTGCAAAAGAGAACCTTGACTGATGGTTATTTTGACCTTTCCAGGAGGTTGACATTTTGAGAGAACTCGGCTTTTTATCAGTTTCACCCAGCAATTTTGCTAAATGTTGAGGCGAAGTCAACGACTCATCCCATGAATCAAGATCCAGTGACAATATATTTGAAATTATGCTGTTCTCACCAACATCTAAGGCAGTAGCATCACCCTGTAACCTCACCAGGTGCTTCCTTTCCTCTTCATTTGGAAGACAGGAGTAATTCTCCATGTTTCTGTTCAAACCAGAAGAACTGCTTATCAATTTCTCAGGGTATCCATTTGGTATTGCAGTATGACTAGATGCATTCAGAACTCTATCAGCAACTCTACTATCTATAAACAGGGGATCGGCATCTACACTAACAGCACCAAAAGGCTCATTATGCTGCAGGGAATGAGACCTGGAAAGATTTGAAACATGCAGTGAGTTGGCTGAGTTTGGCAGATATGTGGTACGACTTGAATATTCTGGATCCTTGATTCTCTGATTATCAAATGATATTATATCTTCCTCTACTTCAGAAACAGTATCTGTAGTTGTTTGCATTTGTGGATCTGTTCTCCAGTCGGATTGATCTATAGAACCAGAATTTTTCTCACTTGACATTGAAGGTGTAGGTTCCCTATATTTGTTGGCATATGATTGCTGTAGCCCTGGACTCCCAGATGGTTTTATTGCACTGTAATCTGTAAGTGAACTACTATTTCTAGTTATAGCAGAAAATTCACTTATGACATTATTGTCAATCTTTGTTTGTGCCACATCCATCAAAGCAATCACCCCCTTTTCACTAGACTCTGTATGAACAAAAGAGTCTGTACCATTTGACACCAAAGCAGAGCCCCAGTCATCATGCTTAGATGTTGGACTGGATGATTGATTACTCAAAGTTACAGTAGCTGTATCATCATCTGCAGCTGATTTCTCAAGCATATTAGCTCGAAACTCTACACCAACATTCTGTTTCACAGGTTTCAAGGAATCTGGTTTGACCTTACCATTAATAGTTTGGCCATCCTCACTCCAACTTGTCCTTATATCATCATGTAATGTAGAAGCCTGAGATGAGCTTGTAACTGCTGATGAGAATGCTATTGTACCATTAATTGTGTCTGATTTAAGTTTAGTAGGTCCATTTGAAGATGTTGAACTAGCAGATTGCAGCTGATTAGTAGCTCGTGTTCCCCTGTTGGAAAACTTAATGAGGGATGCTATAAAAAAGAGAGAAAAAAAAAAAGACTATGTAGTTTCGAATACCATGAGGCTGCTGCAGGAAGGGCAATAGATCTGCTTGAGCTTCCATTTGGAGGTGAGCTTTTGGATGTACTCGTTGAATTCTGCAAGAAAATTATAACCAATTTAAAATTAGGAAAGGTACACGTCTCATTGTTGTCCTAATTCCTAAATACACACATCATTTCAGTCTCTAATTTTTCTTTTACAACATGATTGTGTAAAATTGGTTGCAAAATTCTTGAACAGTAAAGCCTTACATTTGAAGTAACTTTTACTATGGGTTTTGGCGCAGAAACAGAGCCATTACAGCAATAATCATCCACCGGGGGAGGCAGCATACTCCCTGCACGCCGCAGCATATTATTTGTTGCACCGGTAATTTGTTGCACTCTACTCCTTCAAAACAACAATGGTTGAATTAATTATCCAATTAAAATAACAAAAGGCTTCCACATTATACAATACCAAACATCATCATTGAAATAAACAACAATATAGAAATTTAAAAGAGCTGAACAGCTGACCATGTGAAAATGATGAAAAACACAAGAAATATTATGATCTAAATTTTCAATTAACAGTAGTTTCTAAAACCCAAAACACATAGCAAATAAGCATAATCTCTCTACCTTTGAGGAAATGATCAAGTCTCAAAATGTAAACACACTACCTTCCAGATTGGATGGGCAAGTTTTTAAAAACAATGGGATGACTACTGAATCTAAGAAAAAATCCAAAAAAAAAAATCATATCCTTCAAGAAACCTTTTCCCAAGATAACAAAATCTGTTTTAAAAAAAAATCCAAGAAATTATCCATCAAAAGAGCTTTTCAGAAAATCTGTTCTATAATTTCACAAACTACATCAAAATTTACAAGAACAAAAGTATGCATTTCTACAAACTTACATCAGATCATTCAATGATGTCATCAACTGAATGAAAATTTACCTGGTGAATGCTGAAACTATCTCATCTTTTGTAAAGCTATCTTCTTGAGAACCTATCTCATGCAAGTATAGACAATCTGGATTGGTGCAAGGCTGGGATCAACAAAATTTCATTCTCAATTAAAAAATATTCCTTCAATGATTTTTTCTTCATGCATCTATTGAAATGCAATTCACAAGTCCAATGAGAAAGAAGTTTTTACTGATAGGCCATACCACATTTCTTAACCATGCATGACAATACTTTGTGGTCCCAAAGCATGCCCTGAAATAGCCAAAATAATTAATATATATATGGATCCCATTATGGATAAAATAAATTCCCATATATAATTATGAACATACTTTAAAGATCTACCATCCAAGACAAACCCATGTACAGATTGAATACAACGAATTGCTTCTTCCTCCTTCGAGTATGTTATATATCTAAAAACAAAGAATTTTCAAAAGAAAACTATTAAAATTTTTTCCAAATTGCTTTACGTGATTGGTAAAAATATCACAGCGGGAAAAAAGTGCACTGCACGACAGAAGACAATTAAACTTACACACTACAAGTATTGTTTGGAAATTGTTGAATTACACCAGTTCCTGTTCGAGACATAGACACCTTTAGGACCTTCCCATATTGGCCGAAGTACTCTCTTCGCTGAAGAAGCTGCTCACAATTTGCAGAAGACCCATTAAGAAAATAATTTACATATAAATATATAGATAGAGAGAGAGAGAGAGCGATATAAAAAGATTAACCAAGAAAAAAAGAACAGGGAGTATAATACATCTTCATCTGCCAGGTTAAGAGGTAGCCCAACTATGTACACAAGGTTCCGTTGGATCACCCGTACACTGCCAAGCTGCTTCCTTCCTTCAAAAGATTTTGTCTTAGCCTTCTGTGATTTCTTTTTCTCCATATTGATTTCAGCCACCATTCTTTGAGTCGAATTTAAAATAATGAGAAAATGAAAGAAAGATATCAATGTAATGTTCTAATATTGAAAGAACTAGACATCAATCATGTGCTTAATGCTGAATCAACCTCTCACAGTTTGCAGCCATCCCTACTATCTTCTCCTTGTCGTAAGGAACCCTACATGCAGGGCACCGCCCCTCTGTATCTTCTTTTTCTGCCATTTCCAATATCTGATGCCAACACCAAACACATATCTGCAATAATATACAATTACATAATTAAATTAGAGGTGAGAAATGAAAGAAAGAACCATGAGCTGACAATTAAAAATTACAGATATACAAGCTAACAAAGAAAACATACATGGTAGATGCCATGTATTTCTTCACCCATTCTCTCAAAATAGGCCAAAGAGTTAATAGCACTAGATTCCAGATCATGTAAATACACTTTTATTGAAAGTGTGACAACAGTCAAGCTATATTCAATAGAAATTGCACATATTACTACTACAGGAAGGACATTGTTCAATATCTCCCAAATATGAGACCAAGCACAACACAAAAGTTGTCACACACAACATATACACAATGAAATAAGCCTGAGCTAAAAAAAAAAAGTGTCCACATACCTCGTAACCACATTTGCAAGGCTTCAATTGTTGGTCAGTCAAGTCCATATCTTCTGCGCAAAGCGGGCAAGTCCTTTCTCCTTCGTCACTCATGGTTGCCCTACAAAAAAAACCAATTTAATATATATATATAACAAAATCAATATTTACAAAAAAATTCCACTTGCAAATCTGCAATCTTTCAAAGAAAAAAAAAAAATCACTCTACTGAAACAAATAGCATCAAACCAAGTAATTAAAAAATTCTATGAACCAAAAATCAAACAGCAACTCAGTAGAACACATCTAATTTGTTTGATGTACAGGTGCCACATTACCACAATTCATATCAAAATAAAATGTACTAATCTTTTAAAAAAATCCCTAATCCAATTAAACTCAAATTTTTCAACACGAAAATCTCAAATCAAACCCTAACATAACTCAATTACACAAAAAAATCAAAGATCTAACACAATCAAAATCAACAAATCGAACAATCAAACAACGATTTCAGATTAAAAAAAATCAAATTTCAATAGAACCACACAAAAATTAGGGATCCTGAGATTACAACAAAGATCGAGGGGTACGATTGGAAACCAAAACAAAAACATAAATTAGGG
The DNA here is from genome assembly GCA_949673435.1 of Macaranga tanarius. Lineage (NCBI taxonomy): Eukaryota > Viridiplantae > Streptophyta > Magnoliopsida > Malpighiales > Euphorbiaceae > Macaranga > Macaranga tanarius. The sequence continues at coordinate 12,971 of CATIWO010420019.1, forward strand.
CTTACAGTTTCGAGATCGAGAGATAAGAGATACGGAGAAATTTTGAGGTTAATGAAGATGACGAAACCGAAATCGAAACCACAATCGAAAAAAAAAATCGAAACGAAACCAAACGAAACGCGAAACGAGAAGAGAAAAATTAAGCCACAAAGCGATGCTTTTTAAAGGAGAGAGAGAGATGGCTCTGTTCTTTGTGTGTTGTTTTTTGGCTGCTGGCTTTGGGTTTTTTTTTTTTTTTCTTTTATCTCTGCATCGCTGTCTTCTTTGTGATTTAAATATCATTTCATCTTATTTATTGCCCTCTGATTTCTGTTTAATTACGATTGTTACCCCTCCCCACCACCACCCTCCCGGTTTAAGGAAACTTCTTTTGTTTTGTGGATTCTTGCCGGTTTAGAGTTCTTATGTGGATGGTTTTATCAATTGCCGCGTTGAGTTTTTGTTTTTTTTGGTGATCTGACGGCTGATGATTTTTGGTGGGGTCAAGTTTGATCTGAGTGCTACGATTTAATGACTTTTATGAATCGATGGTTGGTGTTAGTTTCTGTATTCTGTTTTATTTTCGTTCACATAAATATTTGTTCTGTTTTTTTATATGTATGTGAGTTGTTTCATACCAATCTCATCTACAAATCATAATGTGATTTGAATTTTTTTTCTTTGATAAGGAAGATAAATAAAAAAATTATCTGATTTCAAAATAATACACAACTAATAATCTAAAACAAAAAAAATATTTATCGATAAATAAAATAAATTTATAAATTGTCTAATTAAGGCTTATACTATAAGTATACAGCGGAACTTTAAATTTAGTAAATAAAATAACATTTTCATTAAAAAAAGAGTGCTTTTAATTTTAAATATTGTGAATGTTTTTTTTTTTTTTGACTAAAAATATTGTGAATGTTAAATCAATGAATCACTTGTGTTTTAAAAAATGAAATAGGTCAAATTTAGTGGCATGGCTATAACAGTGGGTCCGTATAGAAAGTTTATCTTTCTCCACAATAAAGATTATCATTAGCATATAGTTTAGTTTATTATGTTCAATTTTTAAGTCAACCCATAATATAATCCTTTTTTTATTCTAATTGTCAAACTCACAATTTAAATTTTAAACAGGAAGTTAAGAGTGTGATAACTTAATTTTATTTAAAAAAAAAAAAGAAAATATAATAAATTAACATGATAAATAGAAGTTAACTCATGATTTACCAATCATAATATTAGAAATGTTGCCTCAAGTTTTTTTTTTGGCATTAACTACATTGAAATGTTGCCTCAATAAAATGTTTCGTTTTTTTTTTTTTCAGCAACTCATAATTTTTAAATGAACTCATTCACAGTTGATATTAGGTAACAATGCATTTGCAATTTTTTTTAAGAATGCACATAGAATTTATGCTTTGTTTTTAAGTGCGGCTTTAAATATGGTCTTTAAAGCAATTGTTAAAACAAGAGTTTTACCCTCAAGATTTAGGCTATGTTTGGATGATTAGTTGAAAACTAAAAGACAAAATTGAGAAGTAAAATAATAAATGAGGAAAATTAGAATCTTACAATAAAATTCTTACCTTAATTGAGTTAAGAAAAATAAAATATTATTTTTATTTAAAATGTTAAATTATAAAAAATATTATGAATATAATATAATTTATTATCTTACCCTTATTAACCTACATGGTACGTGGAAATGTAAAATATACAAATATGTTAATAATTTTACAAATTTCACTTTTATACATTGTTATTTTATCTCCAAATTGGACACAGATTATAGCTGATAATGAGTGAACAGCTAACAGCTCCTGCTAACAGCTATGTCAAACACTCTCATAAAAAAATAGGTAAAATAATGAATATTTTATGCATTTTTACATTTTTTTTTTAAATAAATGTGTTAAAATTATTTTTGTTATTTTACTTTTCTCACTTTCTTTGTTTTGCTTTCTTATTTTATATCTACCAAATCGGGCTTAGTTCTTAAGGAATTTAAACAACAGAGAATTTATACATTTAAAATTTCTCGAGTTGGTTTGATTGGCTTATAAATTAGTTTTTAAATATTCTAAATAAAAATTTGATAAAACATATGTAATTTCATTAAAAAAAATAAAAATTCATTCTTTTTCATAAGGAAAAAATGAACAAATATAAGATTGGTGCAATTCATTATGTATGAAATATTCATCAACCCATTCGCTTCCAAACAATAAGCCAAAAAATTGTCTCCAATCATTATAAAAAGGGAAAAACATAACATTTAAATGTTTTTTAATGTTAGAATTATGTAGTTATAATGTAACTGTCAAGGGATATTTAGTCAAAATTCTGTTTGTGTTTAATTTTTAAACTTAGATTTTCACTTCTGTATATCTTTGTAGATTTATTAGTTATTAGTTGTTACATTCTCTTATATATACATGCATTCTATATCACCATTAATTAATGTAATCTAAAAAACCCTTTTAAATTAGTTAGTATTGTTCCAATTTTTGGTAAATCGGGTTCAATCAAGCGAGCGTGATAGATGAATTTCTTTTTAAACAATAAATTGACTTCTAATTAGACAGATTGTGAGTTCTCAAACTCCTTTACCACAATTCGTTTGAGTTCTAATGAGATTTTGTAATTTTAACAATAAATATAAATAATTTGTTAAATGAACAATTTGCAAAAGAGAAAATTTTCAATTGATGAAATATTTACAAGTCTTGATGAAAATAGTAAATGAAGTTGAAAATAGCTATAAAAAACAGGAAGCTAGACAAAACAACTAAAGGAAATAGAAAGCTTGCTACAACATGAAATTGGCTATGGCTATTTGAGCTAGTGAAATGTTAACGACGATTGATGATACTATTGTTGACGATTGGGTATAATTGGCTCTGATCAGATTCTGATTGGATGTATTGATGATTGTTGATTGATTGGTCCGGATGATTGGCTCTTCCTCTTGCTTTTATAGTAAATCTCCTCATCAGTTTTTTTTTTTTTCAATTACTGCTAGTTAATTAATCTTCAGCATTAAATTTTGACTTGTAGATTACTTTGCTTGGGGACTGTTTTTTCTTAGCTCATCAATTATTCAGCTTCGAGAACATTGAGACACATTATTGCTTGAACTATCAGGCCCTTCAAAAATTTTAGAGACTTCATGCATCTACCTCAGCTTTTCAATTGCAAGTTTATAACTCTAGTAACAAATCTTTTTCCTTAAAACTTCAGCTTTTTAATTCCATAACTTGTGACATCAACACAAATTTTAGAAAATTCTATTATTTTCATAGGTTGGGCTCTATGATATGTCAATGGGCCAAAAAATTTTATTTTGGACACAAATAGTTAGTTAGTAATGATAAAAAAAAGTCATAACTCCCACTAGGAGTGTAACCGAGTGAAGTCTACTCACGAGCTATTCGGGATCAATTTGAAAAAAATTCGAAATCAATTCGATTATTATCGAGTCGAGCTCAAACTCAAGCTACTCAAGTAAACTGTCGAGTCGAGTTTGAGCTCGAGCTCCTTAATACTTGGCTCGATAGGCTCGCGAGCTTAATCGAGCCTAATTGAGCTTATACATATTTACCTTTTTATCATTTTATTTTAATATAATTACAAAAATATTTTATCGAACCGAGTCGAGCTTGAATATTTAAAATATATATTTTTAAAATTTTAAATAATTAATCGAATCGAGTTGAGCTCGAGTATAATAATTATTTAATCGAGTCGAGCTCAAGTTTTAAAAATGAATATCGATCGAGTTCGAGTTTTTAAATCGAGTCGGGCTTGAGCCTGGTATTGTGTCGACTCGACTCGGCTCGATTACACCTCTAACTCCCACATTGGTATTCAAGAAGAGGTTTCAAGTGCTTATATGGCCTATCATTATAAGGTTTGTCATGAGTAGGGTTGAGCACGAGTCGCAAAGAACCCGAATCATATTTGAAAATCTGAACCGAAAATCTCCGTTGACCGTTTGACTTTCTCTGAACCGAACTATCCCGAAAATTTTTATTGGGACGGGTTGGAGATCTTAAGTTCTCCGAACTGAACCGTCTTGAATTGCTCCAAACCGAAGAACTAAAACCAAAACCGATAATTTACTAAAATTATATACACACACATGCATAATATATGTATGTGAGTATATATATCTCAATAATTTTATTAATAGCTATTATCTTTATTTTTTATGATGTATTATAAAATTGATAATTAATGATTGATAAAATTAGAAATTTAGAATTGCCCTAAAAAAATTAGAAATCTAAAATTATATATTACAAGGAAAACTTTATGGATTGAAATTGGAATGCTAGTGCTATGAGTGTTATAATAATTTCATTTTCTATTTTTCTTAATAGATTATTTTTTAA
>CATIWO010420046.1:0-17685 GCA_949673435.1 Macaranga tanarius
CAAATTAAATTGAAACCAAAATAAAAATATTTTATGCATTGTCTAATGAATGAATAAATAAATAAATTTTTATATTTAATATTTATCTAAATAGAAACGGAATTTCCATTTCTAAAATTAGAAACGGAAAATTCCATTTCCATTTATGACCAAGAAGGATTTCTATTTGAAGTTTAGAAATGGAATTTCCGTTTCAATTTTTATGTAAACAGAAACGGAAATTCCGTTTCTAAATTAGAAACGGAATTTTCGTTTCTACTTACATAAAAATTGAAACGGAAATGTTTCATTTTTATTTTAGAAACAAAAAATTTCATTTCTATTTTTCGTTTCTAATTTAGTCTGTCGCTATTTGGTGTGGCGCTCATTAGGAGTTTAGAAACGGAATTTCCATTTTTATTCCGTCGTTAATTTTTGAAATGGAATGAGAAAATCCATCGCTAAACGTTAGCGACGAGCATTTTTTAAACGGAAAATTTTCGTTTCTAATTCCGTCGCTATTTACGAATAGCTACGGAATTAAAAACGAATTTTGCCGTTTCTATTTTGCTTTTTTCTTATAGTGGTAGTCAAAACTGCTAATAAAAATATTAAGTAGATCTTAGCAAAGATGATGGAAAAATTATAGATATTGGGTTAGTTACCTGCAGTATGCATTATAGGGGTACAGAACGACCACAAGAACATCTACTGGGGTCATACCTTACTCGTTAGTATTCGGGTGCAAAGTTGTGCTACTGGTTGAAGTGGAAATTCAATCATTGAGAGTTTTATTAGAAGCAAAGATTCCAAAGTATTAGTGGGTTGAAAGTAGATTGGCACAGTTGACACTATTAGATGAGAAGGGGCTGAAAGCTATGTACCATTCATATTTATATCAGAAGAGGATAGTCAGATCTTACAATAAAAAGATTAAGATGAGAAAGAAAAAAGAAGGTAACTTAGTATTAAAGTATACAAAGCCAATCCTTACTAATTCGAGGGGAAAGTTTAAACTAAATTAGGAAGGGTCGTACTTGGTAAAAAAGGTATTCTCCAAAGCTGCAGTTATTTTATCATATCTGGAAAGGAATGAGTTCAGAGAGCCCATTAATATGGATAATCTCAAGAAGTACTTTCTGTGAAGTCTCGCTAGGGAGAAAACCTCGAAATGAGACTATCTAGGCAAAAATTAGAGATGAAAAAAAGTCCTGCTAGGTTGAAAACTCCATAAAGAGGCAGCCTAGATAAAAATTAAGGATAAATAAAAGGAGAGAGAAAGAGAATTTATAGTTGGCTAAAAAACTTGCAAGGGCAAGCCATCCCATAACAGAAGAAATGTCAGAAGTAATTTATATGTAAAATTATGCTTAAAATAAATGAATCAGATTGCCTTTATTTCTGTTAAATATTGCATAAAATGCCTATTACAATTAGACTAACTAAAAGGAAAAAATATCAAATGAACTAGGCTAAAATCTAACTGAACTGCTAAGGCTGAAGAATAAAATAGATCTAATGTCTCTTCCTTTTGTTCTTCCTTAATTCCTGAACCATAACCTTATAAAGTTCCCTAGTCTATTGATTCTTAATAGATTTATCTTTCTCTATCTGCTGCAATTTTATCTAGTTTTTGTTATCATCATATATAGTGATATCTCCTTTATATGATATGCCCCGCCTGATGGTGGGATGTGGCTAAGTCACTGACAGGTTCTCTAAAAAAATTTGAGTTAAAAGGCCAGGCTGAAATCCAAGAGTAGGCTCCATAATCATCTATTTCTCTCCATGCTATCAATATAGATGGTCCGGATAGTAGAAAGAGCAGTAATGTAGACCAGCTAAAGGAACATAATGGGTATATATCTGAAGAGTCACATGTTAAATCCTCCACCAAAGACACATCCACTGCACTTCAGTTTTAGGAAAGGTAGCCAACCACCATTTTAGGTCAATAGGAAGCTTTTGTAATGCTCAAGTCTAAGCCTATTTTGCCTTGTGCTTCACAAAGTCCTATAGAAGTGATAACAACTTCAACTTCTTTTGAAGCCAAATCTAAAAAAAAATTTAAAATGAAAAAAAGGAAAAGGAGAATAGGATCTTTACCTCCAGTAGCATTGAGCTCCCTATAAAATGGTATGTCTCAAGCAGGCTATCTAGACCAATGAGTGTTTCAGAGAGAATTATAGGCATGGGATTGAAATCTAATTCCACTCGATCTAGAATGTGCATAACTTGGAAATCACAATCACCAGATGTTAAAACCAACAAAAACTAGGCATACGAGCAAAGAGCAACCATACAAGGTCAGTAAACCTCTTTGCTATTAACGAACATAGCAGCCTGCAAGATTGAATTCAGAATAATCCCATCTCCAGAGACATGTTCAAGAGAAGACTGAGGAGGGATATTAAACAACCTGACATTTATTATTGAACGGTCTTCAAATCTAGTTTGCCAAAGTATGAAACTGTAATTTATTTGGATGAATCATCTGGATAACCTAGAATTGCTATAAATTCTTCAGGCAGGGGGCATATCTCAAAACTAGTGAAGTAAAACATATGGTTCCTGGGATCCCAAAATTAAGTCACGATATACAAGAAAGGATAGTTGATTTTGCGTAAATGAAGGGATCAAAAGGCAAAAAGGTAGAAAGGATCTAGTTTCAGCCGATATTCCTTATCCATACTCTGTAAAATAGGGTGAAGCCTCTTTAAGCTATATTCAGTCCTTTTTGGGGGTCCTTTATGGTTTCAAGTCAAATTTTTATGGTTGAAATTGAGTGGCAGGATTTTATAAAGAATTAGGGGACTTTTAAAAAGAAAATGGTGTAGAACTACCCTGTAGAGATGCTGCCTCAATAAGTAAAGGCGAGGAGGACATCAACTTAGATCACTAAGGAGTCACCTTTATGCTTGAGGCGGCACCTAAGTACCCTATTGGCAGCATAAAAAAAGTTGTTTGTTAGAGGAAAAGTGCAAATAATTGAGTCGTGAATGATTGAAATATGGGATATCATTTTAGAGGAAGAGCAAAAGTGCATTATTGTTAGAGGAAAAGTACAAGTGCATCATCATCAGAAATCTAAAAAAATATGAACACAATATCATAATGTAAAGGTCCAAAATAAGTAAAGTTTACACAAATCCTAACATCTGAACCTAATCAAAGTCTAAACTATACTACTCATCATCTGTCACCTCGTCATCATCCTCCTTTCCCTCCTCACTGTCATCCTCCTCATCCTCACTCCCCTATCTACTACTCTTTTTATTATTAAACTACTAGTAGTCTGCATCCATTTGGTCACCACCACCCTCCTGACCACTAACATTTGGGCTAGCAGTTGCCTCACCATGTCATTATCATCAATATCACTCTTAATGTGAAAAGCAGCTAGCTGATGATAGAGCATCCTAATTTGCACCTTCAAACTCTCATAGTAGGTTTATCCAAACAGGAAGATCAAGTAAGTGTAAATCACGTATGCATGCATGCATACATATACAAGTAGAATTATTAGTATCTTCCATTAATGTGTAATAGATAGCATAAAATCCTGGTTGGTCTCTACCAACCTATATAGTTGCTCACCCTTCTCTATAGGAATCTATACATATATATATTCATATCATGCTTAACATTTTTGTAAAAAGATAAAAGATAAGATTACAGATCTTAAATGAGTAGTTGTAGAAGGAGTACACATGGGTGCTAAATTACTGTCTAAGGACATAAACTAATGAGACATCTCACTAGAGGGAGCCCAAAATCTAGTAAGTAGGTCTGGTGTATGTGAGAAGGACCTAGTAAGGAACTATGAATCTGAACTAGAGGCTGCCTATACTTATGAAGTACTAGAGGCCCTCTATTGCTATAGAACACTAGAACTAGGAACTGCATAAGCCTAAGAGGTGTTGGGACCAGTGTCATCAATAAGGGAACCAATACTAGCCCGCTAAGTAGGCCGCTCTCTAGAAGGAGGTGACCTGACCCTAGAACTAGCCTTTCTAACTAAAAATTACAAGGAAATAAATCAGAAGAAATCTAGCAGAAATCAAACAAAACAATGTAAAGAGTTCAAGGCATACCTGAGAAATGAGGCTAGGTATAGGAACTCACTGTAGTAAAGCAACCTATATAAAAACTCTATAGCATATTAGGATGCTTACAAGCAGACGATCAACAATCTTTCCTCTTAAAGATCGATCTAAATTGATGTCCTCAAGCCTATGGGTCCAAAACATATAAGGTTGTGGGGACACAGGCACTCATCTACGATTAGGTCCCAAATACGCTCACTAAGATACCACATCATGTAGAATGGCCCTCTTAATAGAACTTTCCTCAAATCTAAGGAAGAAAAATAGACTATAGCCTCAGACCAACCATCACGAGGACCCCATGGATTAGTCTCAACTTAAAATAAAAAGATGTGTAAGATTCTGAGTATAATAATATATTACTAATTAACTTAATGTCTTCCTGTAGGCATACCTTATCCCAAGCTAGAGTGTTGAGATGAATACGATGAACATGGACGGTTGCTAGATTGCACCTCATAGTCCTGCTCGTACCCCATCTACCAAACACTAGGAATGCTCTATTGTCAACAGGTATAACTCCTCGGATCAATCTAATCTCGAGACCCTAGACCTATAAAATGTTCAATCTCAGGGTGCAAGGTGCAATAGTTAAAAATTTGAAAGCAATTAAGAAGGAAATATACTAAAGTAGTGTGCCAAAACCCACAGAACCTCTTGGCTCCATGAACAAACGTATCCATGCTCTAATAAAAATATGCTAGAGCTATTGAACCCCAGTTAAAAGAAGAAATGCAATCCAAATTTGCAGCAGCATCAAAAATATCAAGTCAATGGAGCTCACGGTATTGTAAAATAAGGTGGTACCCAGTAAGTAAAAAATAAAGGCTCAAACTAGCTAGTCAATCTGCCTAGGTGTGGTGATATTGTCAGGTCTGATAGCTGCATAATATGTATAAATGGAATCAACCTTGATGGTATGGGTCCCTTTCATGAGTGGAACCATACCGAGCAGCCTCTCAATATAAGCTACATGAGTGGGAGATGTCATCTCTAAGCTCTGATCAAATGGGACAGGGTCATCTATGCAGGGAATCCTAATAATTACTGTGAAGGAAACTGGATCCAAAGTAAGCTCCCTGCACGATAGGTGGAAGATATATATGGAGTCCATCCAACACTCTATCAGAGTGTGTAATACATAGTAATCATTCTAGCCACTGATGGTTAGAAGGGCCAGAATGAATGGCTCAAAGCTGGTGTCCCAAATTTTGGTATGGACGTCATTTATGAATGTGCCATACCACTCACGAGCACCAGTGACATTCTCCGCACCCTTCATAGCATGCAATCGAAGTGTAAATAATAAAATAGAAAATTAATATTAATTTTTCAGGAAAAAATAATGTGCCTTTAAAATTTTTTCCAAAACTGCCTCACTAAGGCGACCTCTACACTACTAAGGCGATGCCTCAGTGAAATAGAGGTGATGCCTTAGTATAACTAAGGCAGTGCCATATTAGCGTTAAGGCACTGCCTTTACGAGTAAAGGCGATGCCTTACCAGTACTAAAGTAGCGCCTCCACGGTAAGACAAGGACTCTGCACTACAAAGTGTGAATGCATACCATATTTGATTACCTAAAATGCAAATTTATACAATTTTTTCATAATTTTTCAATAAATTAAGCATGCACAATATGTACTCTAACTAACTCGATACAAATTTTATAAAAAAAGTTAGATAAATTGACTAACCTCTCCAGTAACAAGTGAGCAGATGTGGGTATCCAAAGAAGGTATGAGAGAAAACTTAGAACTTATAGTCAAACCTAGAGAATGTGGTGCTCGAACCTCTGGAGGATTAAGGGGCCAAAATGGGGCAACGGGCGTACGCTCCTGATCCTAATCCACGATAGAGAATGATAGATAAAAGTAAAGTGAAGAATACAGAAGAAGAAAAGAAGGCACGAGTTTTTGGAATAAGGAAGAGAAGAAATTGAATTTAAATAGCTCTCCTGGTTAATTACCACTTTGGTCCATGCAGCCAAATTCTCTTTTAGTCCACTAAAATTTGAAATATTTTCAATTTTACCCTTAAAATTACTAATTTTTAGTAAATTCTGAAGTGAAATTATAGACAATAACAATGAAAAAATACAAAAGAAATTAAACCTCTCGAGTTTTAGCTCAAAGAGAATGGTAATAAAGAAGGACCTCTTAATTTTGAACATCAAGGTGGATTGCAAAAGAGTCAGATTAGAACCTCTCAGGTTGTACCCCGAGGATAACGGCATAGAAAAGGAACCTCTTGAATTTGAACTTCAAGGGAGATGGTATAAGAATCATAGTCATTATTAACAGTCAGACATTGAACTTTGAAGAATGAAGTTACAAGATTGAAGAATATTTTTTGATTATTTGTTGCATTCATATTATTTTTTCAATAAACAAATTTCAAAAAATCCTAAACAGTTTTTCAAAAAAATAAGAGAGCAAACTGTTGGCACACCTCGGCCCGCGAGTAAAGCCCAATAATGAGAATTAAGTAAAAATGAGTATGACAGTGCAAATTTTGGTACTTTGGCCCACCTAAGGAAGTTTATAAGCCTAAGTAGGCCTAAACAATCATAAAGCCCATCCTCTTTTAGTTATTAAGGTGTCGCCTCTATAAGCTAAGGCAACACCTTAGTCACTGAGATGCCACCTCTTTGTTGAGGCAACGCCTCAATACATTCTGTTTTAAAAAAAAATTAAACATTAATTTGAAAGTGGCACAAATCTCTCAACTTCCAGCTACCTATAAACTATGAGTTCTAGGACCAAGAATCATAATCAAAGGTGGCTAAAAAAGAGGGAGAGTAAGAGGGAGATTGGGGAAAACTTGGAAGGAGAACAAGGAAGGGAAAATAAGATTCAAAAGGGGGCTAGCATTCTGCAAAAAAAAAAAAACAGAGCAGAGAGATAAAAAAAAAGAGAGAAAGGGAGACCGAGAGGTAGGAAAAAGGGAAATAATAGGGAAAGGGCTGGAGCAAAGATGGCTACCATCTTGACTTCCAAACGAGGCAATAGAACCTGATTTTGCACTATCTGCAGTTTAGGAGTTCTTTAAACAATGTACAGTCTCTAAGGGCCTAGATAGGGAGGCAACCTAAGCCTCAAGTAGGGCTTTCTGAACCCTTTTTATTATCATTTTTTGCGTATATCAATTCACTTTGCATGATTTAAATAAATCAAAAGTATTTGTATAATTAATCCATGCTTTTAACTCTGGTTTGAAGTGCTTAATGATATTTTAATATCTTTACCTACACTTTGTGAGTTGTTTTGTAAGGTGTTTCCTCATAAATTTGGATGCAAATAATAATCTATCAAATGTGATTTAGACACTTTAGGTTGTTCATGGACTCATATATGCATGCTTTAGGCTAATCATAATTGGATTCATATTTCCTGCTCTAAGTTTACTGCTTTTATAGATTGTACAGATTAGTTTGAATTTTTGCCTATTAATGTCTGATTTGTATAATCTAGAGGCCTACCAAGGTGTCACCTCTTCGTAGAGGCAGCGTATTCATAGAGGCAACGCCTCAGTATGCTAAAGCAAAGAGTAAGTTCGCCTCAGTACCATAAGACGATGCCTCTGTGTAACCAGAGGCCATTCTGATGTGGCATTTTATGTGTCATATGCATTTTTTTTATCTCCATTGCATTCTTCATCGTTCAATATAAATTTCTTATGCAATGGTTTGTTGAATTGCTAGCATTGCATGTTTTCGATTAATATATTGTTTATATTTATTTTTCTTATGTCAACTAACTGTAGTCTTTTGTAGGTCCTGTTTTAATGAAGACATTAACACCTAATTTTTAGTATGCATAATAGTCCAGCTATATCTTAGTTGTTGCAAATTCAAAACCTTTTGTTTCAATTTTAATTTCATTCAAGTCTTAATTCCTTGTGTGCAAAGGGTTGTAAATCCATTCTCCTCCCTCTTTCTTTTCATGCACATTTTAATTTTTTCATTTTGTTTTTTATTGTTGTTATATGTTAATGTGATTGTGAATGTGATGAATTAGATTTAATTGCCTATAAAATTGATTAATTAACAAACTTGGACCTAATTGTAAAAATTGAAATTTGTTTGGAGGCAATTGCATATTTGCATGTAATTAAAGAAATGGCTAAATAACTAAAAATAATAAAACACGAAATAGAAACTAAGGCCGATCGTAAGGTCGGGTGACCATTTCAAAAGTTCACATCCAGTTTTCAGACCTAATGTCTGAGCATGGTTGTTGGACTCCCTCCATGAGATCCAGTTGCTATAAAGTATGTCCCGAATTTCACCCGGGTGGCGACTCTCTTATCCGATCTATGCCCAAAAAGCTTGTGATTGTATTTCTAGTAAACCTTGAGCCCACACAGTACTGTGGTCACCAAACACATGAACGCGCGTTGAACTCTACCGCCTACATATATATATATTACTATATAAAGAGAGGTTTAAACATATAAATTTAGACGTGAAATGACATGTGAGAAAATTAATCATAAATGGAATAATTTATCTCACATTTGTGAAATTGAATATTAATTTGACCAATCCATTTATTATGTCTCTATTTAGAGAATTTGTAAAACTGACATAATTTTAAACTTCTAAATTAAATCCACCAATGACAGCAACCCTACCTAATACTATATAACATATAGTCCTTAGGTTCAAAGGGTAAAAAATCATTGATAAGTGGATGTTTAAGTACTTTAAATTTGGCCGAATGTGAGGTGAAGTACTTATTGTCACATGTTTGAGGTTGAGTTTAATCTCTTAATGAAGTTCAGTTTTCAGACAAGTATTTCTAATGTGACAAAATACTGGAAGAACTTTACCTATATGAGCTTCGAAGTGGCACCGCTTCAATTGAGAGTTTAGGAGTTACCCTCATGAAAGCTTATGAATTTGGATAGCACATGGCCACATAAGTGCTAAGCAAGTAAATGCGTTCTTGTGTTGCTATACTAAGATTATATTCAAATCGAAAGATATATAATTTTTATGCGTAAACATGTTTTATCTTTCTTTGTTGATATTTTTTAAAATTTATTTTAAATGAGTGGGGGATTGTTGAAAAATTTTTATTTGTTTAAAATATATTTATTATTTTCAATTAAATTGTTTAATTAATAATTGTGTTAGTTTGAAAGGATGTGTCCTTTCACATTACAAAGTATTTTATTATTTCTATATATTTTATTATTTTTATTTGTTTAAAATATAAAAATTTAGAAATATATAAAAAAAATTTAAGAGAAACAAAAAAAATATCAAATTAAGAAATTTTTATTCTCACAAAGAATTTCTTCACTCTTTGCTAAGTGCATAATTCAAAAGACTTGTCATATCCACTAAAACAATTTATACTAAACTTCTATAGCAAAACTCGAATAGGAATGGGTGTAAATTTTACTTTTAGGAAAGCAATCCTCGATCGTGTTTCAAGCTTAATTATAAAGAAGTTTTTCTTATTTTTTTCTTATTTTTATTTAATTTATTATACTTTGATATATGTGTAAGTTCTTATTTATTGTTGTTCTAATTTTTCATCATCAAATATAATTTTTCTAATACAATTTACCGATTTCAGAATCAATTTCAGTGCATTTAGTTGTTCATGACAATATATGCTTGCTGTTAACATTGATTGCTGGTAGGACAAATTATTCAGGTTTAATTAGAAGTTGTGTTGGGACAAATTATAGTGGCAGGTAACTTGGAAACACTCTTTTAAGTGGAATTTTTTTTTTTTTCAACTTCTTGGTACACTCAGTGTTCATGGCATGGGCATTTATCACAGTTCTATCTGCATATTGGGGGATACCTTCAAGTTGATTTCCAAAAGGGAGTCTTAATAGTTAAAAATTTGGAAGTTCAATTAGATTGTATTTTCGAATGAAATTTAAATAGAATTATTAATTTCTATTGTATTTAATTTAAATGGATATATATGGATTTCATTTTAAATGAATTTTATATTTTTTTAAAAAAAAAATTGAATTTTTCATTAATTGAAAATCAAAAATACATCTTGACAAAAAAAAAATATCAATAACAGTACAATTAAGAAGTACAAAAATAAAATTTCACTCAAATCATGAAATTTCTTGAAACTATTTCTCAATCGCGTTGACAAAACTCTTTAGATATGCAACTCGTCGATCCATAAACTCTACTCAATTGCTTTAATTAGCCACAAATCGACTCTTTGGTTCTTTAAATGAAGTCCAATTGTAGAAATATTTACAATTGGGAGATAATCATATTTCACGAAAAATAAATAATTAATTCCCATAAAAGGTAATAACTCCATAGAAGAAGATTCAAAAAAAATCCAATAAAAAAAACAAGCAGATCAAAAATCTGTATTTATTGAATGAAAAGAAATGAAATAAATTATATCAAATAGAAATAAATAAAAAGGGACCACCACCGATCTAAAAGATGATCAACGGTGGCAAGAATGAAAGTTTTGATGAAAAAATCAGAAAAAGAAAAGGAGAGAGAAGAGGTGGCTAGGGTTTTTAATTTTGTATTTTCTTATATTGTATTTCGACATAAATTTAAAATTCAAACTAATGCTTTTGAACTAATGTCCTATGATGAAATAACAATAAAATAAGAAAAAATAAGGATATTTAATGAAATAAAATAATAAAGTGCACATTTTAGTTTAATAAAAAAATGTAATTTTTTTTATTATTAATAAAGAAGTGATGTGATTTAAGAATGAATGGATTGCACAAAAGGAATAAGCGATGGCAAAGTTTGAACGTGCCCTTGAAGTGAAATAACCACTTGACTACTCTCTCATGACAATAAAATAATAAAATAACAAATATATTTTTTGTGAGAAAATAATAAATATAAAATTAACATCATAGAACGTTTGAAAATTTTAATGATTTTTCTAGAATTTTATTTAGTTATCAAGTAATTTCACAAATTTAAGAAGTTGAAATTCCAAAATCCAAAAATTCTATAACATTGTCATTTAAAGCAAATATATTAAATTTGAATTTACAAATTAATCCCATGAAATTTTATAAAATTCATTTATACCAACAAAGTATTAGAGAATTCGTGTGTCCGTGTCCGCATTTTATCAGAACTAAGGAAGAGAAATACATAATATATGGTTCAATTCATAATCTGTATTTCCTGAGAGGTAGGCTTCTACCATTGCAACATTGGCAATCTGATCAAAGTTTCCTAGAAATGGAATGAGGCTATCCGCTAGTCTGTAGCTGCCAGAGTGCGGAATTGTTAAATGTAAGTCCCACAATCAGACCAGATCAGACCAGCAAGGACATATCCTTAAATAGAACCAATCTGATCTTGAGCTCCAAAAGAATGTATTCGTTTTTCAATCTCATTGCAATGTGCAAGTCACAATGCCAATAAAATTTGCAAATTTAGCTGTCTGAGTTTTCGAAAGAAGGCAGGCCCCAGTAACTTGGGTTGAAATCCAATAGCGAGCTCAAAACTTGGTCTGCAGTGCCATGATATGAGCTATCCAGCCTTGGATCTGGAACCATTACTACATGCCTGCACGCAATAAGCATGGAAAAATCAGTGACCGGGCGGCTGGTTCAATATACAAAAAAAAAGCGCCTGATTATAGCTTGCCTAAAGCTACTTCAAATTGTTTGAAGTCGTTAATGCAAAGCCACTGTCTAACTCACCGAATGTTCCAGCTGCAAGATACTAAAAGAAAAAAGGGAAAACAAACTAGATGGATGCTCAATATATGGCAGCATGGATTCGGATCAAGGTTATGCCATGGCAGTTCGTAATGAAAACAGGAGGATCTTGTCCCATCACCCTAGCAAATTTTTGTGAGAACTGAAAATATGTTCAATAAATAGATACTCAAAAAGTCGATGAAAATTTAGTCAACGCAAATATGTAATGAGAACTGAATATTTGTATTCTACCAATCTAATATATGATAGCACAAGATCCAAAATGACTTGAAAGCAAAATGAAAAGAATGGAGCTTGGAATATTCACTCACCTCTTTGCAAGGGATAAAGAGTCTTCATAAGCATAAGCATCTTGAGTTAATTTTAGCCTCGTTATGAAGTAAATCAAGAAAAACCTTGGTCTGATAGAAGTTTTTGAGCAATAAGAGTTGTAGGCCAAAAGAACTGAACTTGGTTGCTATAGATGTAATGCTTTTCTACCTTTAGTGGCCTTTGGCTAACAAAATCCTACTCAACTCATCTTATAATACTTGAATTTTAAATTAATAATAAATATGCTATTCACAAAATCAATTTTTTCAAAAATTAGTATTTTGAAAATAGATTATAAATTAGCTCATGCATTGCCCGGGGTCTCCAACTAGCGGTATAGTTAAAATCATGAGTTGACTCATAAAATTGTACGAGTTTCTCGCATCCACAAAATGCTTCAACTTGATACTAAAATTGAAATTTGGTGAAAACATGGTGAATCAACCAGCTTTTTTAAACCTAAAACTGTTTTTTAACAGTTTGGAAAAAAGTTGATGAAGATGATAATGATCATGATGAGGAGGGTGGTAGTCTGGAAAGAAGTGCTAATGATTATTTCTAACCTATATTTGATTATGCAGTTTTTTGTATAAAAAGTGAACTGATAATGTAGTGCTGATTTTTCTTGAACTGATGTGTTGTTTAATGACTACTTGGGGTGTGCATGCATGCGTGTATATATGTACATGATATATTTCAAATGATCCAATTTTATAATTCCATTTTTAGAAGCCCTCAAAGATCATAGGTGAAAAAGTGATTTTGACTACCTAGCCGACTAGTTTAACTGTAACTACAAAAGCAAACTTTTGTCACTAAAGTTTCAGCTACTCAAATATCAGCTTCAAATGCATCCCTTGTGTCAGATATTATTCATCATTACAAACCATGGTAAGAATTCCATAGAGAAATATCATCATGAACTTGATGGAAATTGACATTGGGAAAATAAATGAAAGGTGAAATTATGGACAATGAAAGGAAAATGACAAGTACCAACTCCCACACAAGTCCTCTGAGTTACTTCCACTAGAAACCTCAATGGAGAAATAGAAAATCAGGAAGTGTCTGTATGTGTACAATCATTTTGGGTCTTCTGGTGGAGTCTTTTGGAATTTAAGGAGCTTCAATCCTGATTAGGAATTGTAGGTTCGTCTTTAGTACCTTGAATTTATGATAGTGCAGAATGTCATTTTTCTTTTTAGTTTCTCTATAGCAAAGATGCAACTTCATAGCAAAATTTGGGTTTTAATCATAAAATAGTTTACTCCAGGGTAGTTTACAACTGGGCCATTGTTGTATCAAAAAATATGCACTTTACTCCTTGCAAAACCATGGACACAAAGCTTAAGAATTCAGAAAACAGTGTTGTTACTGATATTAATATTAAATGACTAAACTGCAACCGAAACTTTCAAATTTTGACACTAATAAGTAGTCAAACAATGAAGTCAACAACACCTGTCTAGCGAAGAATAATTGCCATTTTGCTATGAAACAAGGATGGCACATAACTTTTATTGGTTCAACTCTCTAATGAAGCAATCTCATTGGCTCAAAATACATCCCTATTTGCGGACGAAGCCAGAAATTTTACTTAGAAAAGAGATAAAACTTGAGTACACACATAAATCTAAAAATAGGGTTTAATTATTTTAAAATAAATGAAATTTCTAAACAAAAGAGTGAATTAAAAATATTAGCCACATTGTTTAACGTAAAAATTATTTCAATCATAATATTTTCTCATATTTTACTAATCATCTTACAAAATATGGAATGAAAAATACTACTGGAAGGAGCAAGTTTTGTATTAAAGTTTACAAAGATTATGTTTGGAAGTTTGAACAAACATCTTATTGAATGGAAAACATGTAGAAAGAATTTACAACAATGCTGCTTTTGAGAACTATTACTGCAGATTAACATAAAAAATTATGATGAATTCCAACTAAAAATTTAGAATTCCAAACGGAAGAATCAATGTCTAATTAACCACAAAACAAAATTTTAAATTTTCTTTTAAATGACTGTAGAAATTATTATCAAATCTCAATTTAAAATTTTGGAAAACAAACATGTAGCATTATACAAGCCAAACTAAGAACATTATTTCAACAATTTTGCAGCAAAAATCTCATTTGGGTCACAAATATTTGCATTACATAGAGAAAAGAAACAATAAAATACATGAACTGAATAGTTGAATTTTCAAGTGCTTTCAATTATTACCTGTCCTCACTCTTTTTTAATTAAAGAAAAAAAAAAGTTTGGTACTTCTTATTTAAGAAGGGATAAGGGTCAATTTGGACCTTCAATTATAGCCCGAAATTAATATTGGACCTTCAAGTTTTTTTGGTTCCCAATAGGATATTTTTCTTTGAGAAAATGACCATTTTTGCCCCTAATGTTTATTTGAAGGAGCGAATTTTCCG
This sequence comes from Macaranga tanarius, assembly GCA_949673435.1. Taxonomy (NCBI): domain Eukaryota; kingdom Viridiplantae; phylum Streptophyta; class Magnoliopsida; order Malpighiales; family Euphorbiaceae; genus Macaranga; species Macaranga tanarius. The sequence continues at coordinate 14,537 of CATIWO010420046.1, forward strand.
GAAACAAATTTCTGACTCAATTATACTCAAAATTTTGAAAAATGAAGTTTTTGAGCCCCTGAATATGCTAGGGTTTAGACAAATGTTTTACTCCATTTGTAAATACTGCCATGGCATTTTTAGGACGCACAAATCAAAGACAAACTCATTTTTTTCATTTTTATACAAAAATAAATAACTAGAAAAAATAATAAAATCCTTATTGCTACGCCATAAACCTAATCTCTCTCTCATTGACCACTGTTGTCACTACCAAGAACCCTTTACCACAAACCTAGTTTTTTCTTAGTCTTTATCCCTCAATTAAAAAAAAAAAAAATCAAAATCAAAATCCAATAATTTTCTGATACTAATCATTTTCTTGTTAATTGAGCATTCTTTTTTTCCCTATCCTTATCTAGTCGTCACCACCGCCCCCACGCTGGTGTGCTTCTCCTTCATCTATGGCTGTTATTCTCTCCTCCATCCCCTTTCTCTCCTTGATCATAACATACAAAAGTTTATAATTGATTCAATTTCAATTCTTTAATTATCCTAGTTATATGATGGTTAAACTTAGATGTCCATCCTTTACTTCCTCCTAAAGCTCAAAGTTTCGTTCTTTTTAATTTTAATTTTCAGTTGATAAATAAGATTGAGAGTCAATCCTTTAACTGGGTCTGTTGTGTTATGAATCTAGTGTCATATTTTCATCGGGTATCATATTCTAACTATAGTTTCGGAGTCAGATAATAAGTGAAAGGAATTGTAACATGCTGAATTAGAGTTGTTTGTGCAGAGAATGGAGCTAGTTCAAGAACTCTTAGATTCAATGGGATGTTGATATTTCTTGTTTTATTTCTTTAGCATCATAGATCTTAATTTTGTTGGATTATGGTTGTTTCAAATCCAAGAATGGAAGTGTGTTTTCAAATAAGAGAAAATTAGTGAAACATGTGATATATAATTCCTTTGTTCAGTTCGTTGCGTCTGTTGCTCTTGTGTTAACTCTCATCATCATCACACCAACAACACTAATTACCATTGTAACCGCCACAGAAAGTATCAAATGTCGATCGCTAAAAGAAACTAATTGTTTTTTCTTGATCTCTTAATATGGGCTTTTATTGTATTCTTCGTTTCTTTCCTCTATTTTTGTCGCTTCTTACTTAATTAGACAAAAATGTTGCTTTATTCTATCAGCAGAATGATACAGAAGGAAAACAAATAAAGAAAGAGTAGAGTTTCACAAAAGATAGAAAATAATTCAAGAAATCCATTTGTTAGAAGAGTGGTAATTCTTTTTATTTATTTCTTCATTAAAAAAAATAAGAAAAAGGAAAAAAGAAAGGAATTTGTGTATAATTAGTTCTCTACCATCTAACCCAGCATATTTACAAATTGCTCTCCATTATATAAGGGGCTCAGAACCTTCTTTTTTTCAAATTTTTGAGTATAACTGAGCCAAATTTTGTTTGAGAACGAATCTGCTCCTTGGTATAAACATTCCTTTTTCTTTTAAAATTAAACTAGATAGGGCCTTTTTAAAACAAAATTACAATCAAGTCCTGTAGGTCAGTAAAATTAATCTTAACGGTTGACTAATGAAAAATTATTTCAACTAACGAATAGAATTGACAAAACATTTTTATAAAATGTATCAATTGAATGTAAAACATATATTTTTAGAATATTTAAGACTGAAAACATTATTATTCCAAATGAGGACACTCAACTTTAAGCCGAAGTCGTCATTGGAGGGTAAATTGTTCCAATAGTTACTAAACTTTATATGTAATTTCAAATTTATCATAAAACTTCAATTTATGACTTTTTGGTTGCTAAAGTTTTATTTTAGTTTCACGTGTGGTTCTTCTTAAAATTTTTGACCCTTGAATTGTGCTAAATAATTATTTTAGTCCTAATTTGAAGATATTTTACAAATAAATCCATATTTTTTATTACATTTATAGAAAATAAGAAAATATTTGAAATTTATCTTGAGAAGTGATTCTTTCACTCATAATTTAAGCACAAAAGTTTAATGGAAAATAGAACATAAAGTTCAACCTCTAATAATTCATCAGAATTGACTTCATTCAACAATATACAAAATGAAGTGAACCAACTCCTTGAGCAATTCCATACTATATGAATACTTGGTGATTCAACATATAAGAGACAAGTCTTAACCATTGAAGTAGGCATACTGGTGAATGAAATGTTAGATGTTATAAATAGGAAAAACCCATTAATAAGCTCCTGAACTTTCACGTTTTATTTTATTGAACCCCTATTCTTTTATTGCATTTTATTAAGCCTTTTTACTATTATTTCTATTTTATTAAACCATTATACAATTATTTTTATAAACATTAAAGACTTTTGAAGCATAAAAAAATAAAATGATAGTAATAAACTACTAATGTTGTTTAATGTTCTAGTTAACTAATAATATAATATTAGAAAGAGGGCTATTTTGGTAATATTATTTATATTTCAAAAGTCCTTAATGTTTATAGAAATAAGTGTATAAAGATTTAATAAAATAAAAATAACAGTATAAGGGTTTAATAAAATATAAATAATAGTAAAAGGGCTTAATAAAATGCAATAAAAAAATAGAGGTTCAATAAAATAAAACGTGAAAGTTGAGGAGCCAAGTGTTGGATTTTTCCTTATAAAAAAAAAAGGAGATAAATTTTAAATATTTCCTTATTTTCTATAAATGTATAGAACATACGAACTTATTTGTAAAAAATCTTCAAATTTAGACTAAAACTGTTATTCAACAAAATTCAAGGTTCAAAAATTTTAAGATGAACCACACATGAAACTAAAATAAAACTTTGATAACCCAAAAATCATAAATTGAAATTTTGTAACAATTTTGAAAAAACAACTATAGTTTGGTGACTAACCAGACAATTAACCCCGTCATTGGACCTCCTGTTAGATTTATCATAACAAGACATCATTAACATAAACCTTAAGGATCTTCAAAACTCAATATTTTCATGATACAATAAATAAATAATGATAGAATACTTACTTGATTTCGCATTAGAATCCATAATTGAAGCCATTGATGAGAAAATTAGTTTCTCTCTCTTGTCCCTTAATTCTTTATCACAGCCTTTAGATGGAGTTAGGGTTGTGTTGTTGTGTTG
>CATIWO010420220.1:0-12999 GCA_949673435.1 Macaranga tanarius
ATATGAGCATTTCCATTGTAAGGATGGTGTGGAAATGGCACTTTGTATGTGCATATGAATTTGGGAAGGTGAGGATGTGTGTATAATTGTAAAGCGAATGAATAAAGTTGAGAATATATATATATATACATGCATTTGTGGGTTTTATGAGAGAGAGTTATGCCATTTATGTATGTGAATTTATATTTATTCAAGAGGCATGCGTGAATGTGCATGGCATGAAATTCTACCATTGAAAGAATTTTTAATTCTTTCCAAGTAGACACGTGTTTAGGTGATGTTGAGGCCACGTGTAGCGGGTCTCACACTATTGCCTTATAATGGACTCTAAAAATTAATACAATTGGAATTTACCTAGAAAGCATTTTGTAATTATGAGTTTTTATTTGTAAAACAATACTCTTTAAAATATTTTTATTATTTAAAGAGACTGTTATATTTGGATAGCAGCTAAAGCTAACTGGTCCTTTGTTAAGACTGGATTCCACCGATCCTAACAAAGAATCAGAGAAGTTTGTGAACCTAGTATCCCTAAGGACAACTAAAATCGAAGTATCTAGACCTTCTCTAGTAAGAGGCTTGATTCCTACTTGAACGAGGCCTATATAAATGTATTTATAGGACCGATCCCTATGTTTTTGCAAAGATTTTGAAGAAATGAGTTGAATTTCTTCAAAAGGTTTTGAAATTTGAATGTCTCTTTCCTTTGTTTTGATAGTAAAATCATTTTTAAGAAAAGATAGTTTGGATGTTTCATAAATTTATTTTTTCTGAATCCTGGGAATTTCCTAGTCATCAATATATTTGGAAAAATCTTCAATAATGACTTCATCACTACTGACAACTCATTTGAATTCCAATAAATCGAAGGTAGAAGAGTTTGAAAAGGATTCATTTCTACAGAAAAAAAATTCTAAATTCATTTTGGAAATTAAAATATTAAAACATTTGAAATAAACAAGAGTATGACCACCAGTTTGACTGCCCTATCACTTAAACTCAAAATGGGACTTACCACTGTATCTCCGCTAAACTGTTTACTCTAGGTTTTATTGCTTCTCTCCCCCAATGAATGCAGAACATTTAAAATGTAGTCAACACAACCCTCCATAGGCTCTGATACTATAAGAAACTGAGGATCGACAGTGGGTAAACAGAGAAGATGCAGATGATACAGTATGAGCATAGCATAGTGCACGACCTCACTCTTTTAGCATAGCCCAGAGGTTACCGTACGAAGAATGAAACATAAAAATAAGCATAATATTCAAATTATACAAAATTTATAGAATTTCTAATGTGCAAGATCCTTGAAGAAGGCGAGCACAGAGCATACATTCTCTTACTTAATTAAAGCAGAAAATAAATTAATTTTGAAACCAAAATTTTATACCTTTTATATATTGAAAATAAGAGATACAAATTCTTAGTCAAAAGTTTAGATACAAGTGTTTAGGTTTTCTCTCAACACTCGTTTACAAGTTTGAAAGAACAAAGAAATTTTTTGTTCTGTAACCATATTCTACCCCTTTGGATACTAGGAAGATCCTTATATAGAGAAGCTGGAAAGCTGAAGCTATAATTGGAAGTCCTATAGATCCACATGCGAGAGTTGAAAGTTTGAGCCTACTTTTCTGGATGGCAAACAGGTAGGTGAGCAATCTTTAGAAGTGGTGGTGATCCATGCTGCTTTTGTCTTCTTTGGCAGACAAGGAGGAGTTAGAGATGGGCCATACCACTTATCTTCTTTCAGCTGCTGAGAATGGCAGACAAAATAATTTTCAGCCTGCAATGATTTTACTTTACTTTTTTTTTTTTAACTTATGCTTTTAGCAGATAGCAGAATACCTTTTACACAGTATACCTTTTACATATTATTTTTTTTACTACAAGATAAAAGTATTCTATGGTTTGAAATTTTTGATAATCGGAAAAATATTAAAACAGTCATCTTCATTTTCATCTCCTAAGTCTATTATAGGTTCAGAGGAGCTTCAGCTTGAAGACGAGTGTGGTTTAGCTGATCCCAGTTTGGATGAAAAGGACCTGTTTTCCATGAGTTATTGAATCATCTGGAAGAAGTTTTCTTATGTTTGAGCACCAACTAGCTTTGGCATTAAAAATGATTTATGTGCCAAAAAAGTTTTTGTTTCTTTTGGACACAGAAGCATATTGTTCTTGACTAGCCAACTCATGTTATAGTGAAAATACCATACACATACCCCAGGCAGAAAGAATTTGAAACAGAAAATGAGAAAGGGATTAAACTGTTTTTCATCGTCTAAAGGTTTGTAATTTTGTCTGAAAAGGTCATAACAACGTTTGACTTCAGGAATAAGGGTTTCAGGAACATTCCCAAAGAAATATATATATATTTGGTTCAGTTTTTTTCAGTTTTTCAAACTCAAAATCAAAACTAAACCGACTAACCGAATTTTTTAAAATCAAAAAATGAAACTGAACCAAACCAGACTGATTTGGTTCGGTTAATCAGTTTTCAGTTTTTTCTGCACACCCCTACTAACGGCTATGTCAAACACCTACCTTGCTAAAATGGCCTTGATGTGTTCCAAAGGAAACAATCAGGCATGTCATCTTATAATACATTTTTCTTTTGAATGTATGTTATCTTATAATACATTGAATCTCTATAAATGCTTGGACCCTTCAATCCCAGCTTATTCCATATCTAAGCTTGATATAAGATAGATGAAGTCTTTTTTTTTTTAAGGGAGACTTTGTCGCTTGGCCATTCAATCTTTGGCTCTCAAAAAAAAAAAAAATGTTGCGGAGCCACCCTCACCCCCTTCATAGTTGACCATTTTTTGTAGTCTTATAAGAGGGTGTGCAGTTGCCCTTGTGTTAGTGCAAAGAATGGAAATGGATAAGTGAAAGCATCTCCTTGAAAAATGTACAAATACAATGCAGCTAAATGGACGAAAGAGTCCTATAATCTTTTAAGGATATAAAATCTCAAAATAATACAGTATTCATTAGAATCCAGCAGCTTAAATGTTGCATACACAGAAAATAAAGCTACATCACATATCACAATGCAATATCTAAAGGCTAAAGTAGCAATTTGGCCCCAGAACTATCTTTTATGGTGCAATTAACACCAAAATTAACTTTTTGGACTATTTAACCCAAACCTTTCCAATTATTGGCAATTCACCCCAAATTTAGGAGATTGAACATCACTTACTTACTAGAGCATGTGAGATGTATAAATAAATAATAAAAATTACATTTATTTGTCGTCCTTTTTCTCTCCCTTATGATTCATCACTAACTCAACATCATCCATCATCGCCACTGCTACTACCACCATCTATGTTAGCTATCGTTGCCGCTCCTACCACTATCTACGTCAATCATGCCGCCGCCATCACCTGAAAACCACCTTATTATCATCAACTTCCAATAAAATTACCACCACCACAAAGCAAAATTCATACAAAAAAGCAAGATTCAAAAGGTATAACATATTCAATGAGAAAATTGTCGATGGAATGAAAAAATAACATACAACAAATCGGGTTTTAACAATATAACAATTGTACCAGAAATCAATAGAAATTGAGGAGATTTTTATTACTAGTTGAATTGAATCTAGCTTTAAAAAAAAGTTAACGAAATTAAAGAGCAACCCAATCTCTCCTCGTCTTCTCTCCCCCTCTTTCAATTTTATCATACACCACTTCATTTTTATTTTTCCCAAACACACCACACGACTTCATTTGATCTTATATTACTTCAATTATCATCTTCTTCTTCTTCGCTAAGCTTAGCTTCGTCCACAATGCTATCTCATCTAGCCACCGCTCTCCCCCGTGAGATTCATCAACTATTACGTCAATTGCCTCAGGTTTGTTAGTTTGGTCTTCTTATCATTTTCTTCGCATCCAATCACTTCAATTTTACTCCAATGGCTATTCTCTGTTCCTCTCTAAAATTCCACTCTCAACAGAACAATCTCCTTCTCTGCCTCACTCTCTTAAACGTCGCCATCCATATTTTGTTGTTGACTCTCACCGCATCGTCGCCAAACACCAACCTGTAAAACACCCTTCTTAATCCAAATCCACCACCAACAGCAGCTCCAACAAAATCAATAACAACACATAAATCAATAACATTAAGAAGCAAATTTTCAACTTGCCCATTCATCAGAACGCTTATTTTCAAAAAGCTCGGTTATTGAATCTTCAATTCTTTTGGGTAATTTGATTATGGCAACAATGATTGTGGTGGAGAGGTAACAATAGTAAAGAAGGATCTTTTTGTGCATTGGGAGAGAGAAACTTTTTAGAAGCGAATGGGCGAGCGAGGATATGTGCATTGGCTAAGAAGAGAACCTTTTTGTGACTGTTGTTGGTGAGTAGAGGAGCTGGCTAGGGTTGTGCTGGAGGTGGTTAGATGGTAGGTAATAGTGTGAGATCTATGTTGTACCATGTGTTTTTTTAGAAAAAAAAGAAGAGAAGGAAGAAGTTTGATGGAGATGTGGTGGTGGTGGTGTAGCGAAGGTGGAGGCAGAAGTTCGATGGAGAAGACGAAAAAATAAAACAGAAAAAAAAAATTTGGTAAAAAAATATAAAGTAATTGTAGTTTTTATTATTTTTTTATAATATAATTTTTATTAGTTAATATTATTATTTTCATAAGAAAAAATATATATATATATATTATATTTTGTGTAGAGAAGGAGAGTGTAACTCACTCTCCTTTTTCTATAAAAATTTGGGGCTAATAGTCCAAATTTGAATCTTTTTGGGTTAAGTAGTCCAAAAAGTTGATTTTGGGGGTTAATTGCACCTTGAATTATAGTTCAGGGAGTGAATTGCTACTTTACCCCAGTATCTAACTTAAATTTTTTATGATATGCTGCATAAACTAAATGCCGGAAACAGAACATAATGCAGCACGAATGCATACGACTAACCTCAACTACTTCAGAACTGAAGTTCAAAATACAACAATCTCCAAAAAAAGTTCAATATAATTAGGGAATGAAAACAAGTGGAAACATGATGATTCCTAGCTTTATCCAGTGCACGTGACCTTGCATGTTTAGTATATAAGATTAACTCCCAGGGTATTACACATTCAACTCACAACCTCAAAATTAAGCATGAGTGCAGAATGTAAAAAATTATAAACAACAGAAAAGTGTTGAATAAGAATAGTAACTCGTTTTTTTATCTATACATCTAATATTTGAACAGCCATAATAACAAATATAGGTTGAGTAATATGGCAATGTCTAAAATCTGCAGGTTACATCTTCAAATAAAGATGATCCTAAGCACACTATATGACCATATACTTAACCTACAAAGAAGATTTTCAATCTTCAAAATTCAACAATAGTGATTAAAACATGATGTTCCTACAGGCATTCTATACCCAACTAATAATGTCCCACTGAAGTGTGGTTAGGTTTTCAGACAACCCTGACTTTTTCAATATAGTATGTTCCCGCAGTTATAATAGGATCTCAAATGTATTACCTATCATTAACATGTTGAACAAAATAGGAAATTGACAAAATATAAACACAGAGACCTTACTCCCACAAACTGAAGTATTACAGGGGCGGACAAGAAAGTAATCCACAAGGAAAATCAAGTTTCATGCTCAAAATTGATGCTCCAGCATAGAAAAGAAGATAGCAAATAGAAACTTGCTATCTCCCAATGCAATATAAAAGAGAAACAGCTCATACATATTCCGACACAGCTATGGAATTTAAAGTGCAAAAATAAAAAAAAAAAAGAGCAAAAACTTAACTTGTAAAGAATACAATGCCTAGAATCAGAAAGCTTTGATATAAATAGTTATTCCGTAACAATGCAACAAAAATAAAAAATTCCAATCAGTTTAAACACAGTTAAATGCAGGTCCATTAAAACCAAAATATTTTATATATGAAAAGACAGAGTCAATATGCAAGTCTTGTGGTTATGGGAATACGACAAGAATTTTCATTTATTTAAATCTCAAATACTAAATTAGACATTCAAATTTCAAATCAAGCAGATTCAAGCCAAAAAACTCATATGCCTGCCAAAAGGTCAAACAACCAAGACAACTTGGTGCCAATGATTTCCATCCCAAGATTCATAATCTTATTAGAGAAAATTTGAATAACACTCACTAATACACGAAATCATAGAACCATAATTGTAGACATTCAGAAATAAGAAAGCATAACAATCTCAATTCTTACAGCTAGAAATAGTCAGATCTAATTTAGATATTGAACATCTTGAATTCTACCGTTAACACCACTGCAGCTATCACCTCCAATGACAAAACCCATCTAAATACTAAAAACTGCAGCTGGTTCTCTCTGTATGAAGATGTTTAAATTAAACACTAATAAGTCCAATTTCCTAATAATTCTTAGAAAAGTGCCACCAATGTTGAAGTAGCTACCTAAAAAATCACTAATATTTGAACTAAACTAGCATGATATTCATAATTTGATATACATTACCTGTATATACTAACCAATGCATTTTTCAATTATTTTCGAACCAAGAAAAACAACAAAAAGAACCCAAATTTCAAACAAATGCCAAAAGAAAAAGGATTTATTTTTCTACTTTCTTAAAAAACCTACCATACCATGTGGTAGCATCAATTACTCGCAAACAATGAATTTCAATTTGCACATCATATCCTAACCCACATTTCCTGTCTATACGTGCATTTCTAATAGTTTCCATTTCGAGCAAGAAAAACAACAACTTCCAAACATGCACAAAAAAGACTATGATCTTTAATCTTCTTATGTCTTAGCAAATGTAAGATCCAATACGATTCGCATCAATTACTCACAAATTAACTGTATAATGATTAGACTTTGATGAATATTCTGTCCAACCAAATTAACTGTATAAACTGAAGCCTAAACAATTCACTTCAATTACTCTACATTTCAAGCAAGAAGAACATCAAAAGAACATAAATTTCAAACAAATTACATGAAAATGTATGATCTTTATTCATCTTATTGCTTAAAAAAAAAATCTAAGATATTGATACTCACATATAAACCTCACATTTCTTGGGTTGATCAGAGAAATCCCCAAATCCATTACCATTCGTCGAAAACCCAATTCGAATATGATCACAGTAAACCCTTAACAAATGCTCTCTCATTCCCCAAACACCAGAACTAAACCTAACCCCAGCAAAAACCCTAATCCCAAAATCAACACTACCCTTTTCCCTTTCTTTAAAAATCTTATCAACCACATCATCACCCACATACTTATTCACAACACCGAGTTGAAACTCAATTCTTGACTCATTATTCCTTTCTTGAAAAAATGGAGGCAACTGAGTCATAGCGAGCTCCAACTCACCACCACCATAGAGAACAGAGGCCTTAAGTCTATCATAGAAAATAGTGAGTTTGTGATTTGGGTTATTGACTACAAGAGTGAAATGCCAAGAGGCCGTTAACTGAGAGTGAGTCACATTGCCGAGTTGCGAAACGGCAGCTGAGTTGAGTTGAAAGGCAGGCAGGTGAGGTTTGAAAATTAGGTGAGTTGATAAGAAGAGAAGGGATATTACTAAAAGGATTACAACGGAGAAAAGGAATAGACGATGGAGGAGAAGTGTGGGTCTAATGGGTTGTTGGTGGGTATAGGATGTGGGTACTGGTACAGGGCGGTAGGAGGAGGTGGAGGTGGTGGCGGCGGCGGCGGATGCTGGGTAGCCGGTGGCGATTTGGTGGGGAGGAGCTGGGTAGCCTGTGACGGTCTTGTTGTGGTGAGGTTGGTCGGTGGAGGAGGATGAAGCCATTAGAGAAGAGAGTGAAGAAGTGATGAGTGTGTGCGAGTGTGAGTGTGTGCGAGTGTGAGTGTGAGTGTGAGTGTGAGAGTGAGTGAGCTTTTGAGACCATCAATTAGAAGGCCGCCGGACGCAATGCTCGTTCTTATGCTTTGTGCTTTGTTTGGGAAATGAATTTAACAGGGGAAGAAAGGGAGAGGGAGGGGGAGGAAAATGAGGCGGTGAATGAATGAGTGTAAGGGAGAAATAGATAAATTTGGTAAAAAATATTATTTTCGGTCTCATATTTTTTAATCACCTGATTTTAAGTAAAATATTTTCTTTCCTATCATTTATATTCTTTCCAAATAACTTAGGTAAAATAAAAAATTTCTTCCTCTACTTTATCTTCTCTCACTTTCTCTTCCTTTATTTTCTCCCCCTCATAATTTTCTTCCCAAACAAAGGTTTAAGGAAATGTTTTGTGTATTTATATTTTATGGTGAGGTTTTTAATATATAAATATATTTTATTTTTTTATTGGTGAAATATAAAATATTTAAAATAAATATTATAAATTTAATTATTTGATATAATTTATTTTACATAAAATAATTTTTTTATTTTAAGATGACACTAATATGAAAATTTAAAAATTAATTTTATTAAAATTAATAAATTTATAATTAGTCACAAATAATTTCAATTGTTTATATTAAATTTAAATTTTAATTTAGTAAAATACATATTTTTAATTTAATAAAATATGCTATATTTAAATTAAGTAAATTACAATTTGATTATTTCATTAATTTGTAAGCACAAGTTAAAAGGAAAAATTGCACAAATGGTGTTCGAACTTTTCAATTTTTTCTATTTTGGTGGTTGAACTTTTTTTTTTTTGCAATCAAGTGTCTGAATTCATTAAAATTGTTTCAATTGAGTGCTTCTGTCCGGTCACTGGTGGTCTGAGAGCTGATTGTGCAAATGTGGAGCCCACTTTTTGAAAAAGAACTCGCCACATCATCACCAACATGTACAACTAATAATAAATATCTGGAATGCCCTTAATGAGCATCACATAACAATTGAAATTTTTGCACATGATGGGGATCCCTTAATTTTGCTCATCTTTGTCTTCTTGAGACCAAAACTCATCTTCAGAAATGATATTGTTAAAAACAAAGAACAAATTGAAAAAGCCACAACAATTCAAACCACTTAACCAATATAAATTTCTTGATCATGCCAAAACATTTTTTAAAAAAAAATCATATTTCCATTCACTCTTAAACCAAATCCCAGCGCAAGTGAATGAAATTCATAAATCCAAATATCTAATGATTCAACATTTTCTCTCAATCCAATCCAATAAAATAAATCAATTAAATAAGATTATTATCAATAACAAACACACTCTTAAATTAAATCAAATCAATAACAAACCAATAAAAAGAAATAATCTTTAACAAAAAAAAAAAGATAAGAAAACAGACTAAAGCATATCAGGTGGTTCAATAATGGTAACACTCTACTCAAAGATATTATTTTCATCATCAAGCAACCAAGTAGAAAACCCATTAATCGAATTTCCCATTGATCCAATTTTTTACAAAAATTTACACCCACCCACCAAAAGAAACCATGATCAAGACCCCGATCCAAAATTCAAAAAAAAAACCAACATAGCACAAATTAATTGAATAAAAAGAATCCCCTTTAGCTATTTTTGAAGAAGAAGGCTAGCTTGAGAAGTCATTTTAAAGATTATCCGAGAAATATAAGAAGAAAAATAATGTTTGAGAGATAAAGAAGTCATCTTTTTAGTGAGAATCCTGGACTTTGATGCCTTGTGATGAAGTAGAAAGATCAGGAGAGAGGAAGATAGTAGTAGCAGCGGTGGTTTTTGTTTTAGTTGTTGATTGATAATTACAACCATAATCATAATGAAAATAAGAAGAAAGAGAAAGCATTAGGATATGAGTTTGGTTCTGGAAATTAATTGGTTTCAAGATCTTTTATTGACAACAAAAGTCTTTAAGTTCCACTCTCACCTCGTCATTTTCTTCTTCTTCTCTTATCTTCTAGCTTTTTTTTTTTTTTTTTCAACAATACAAATCCTTAATCCAAGTGAAGAAGGAAGGGTACTTTAGGCAAATAACATGATATGAACACATGGATTATTATGTGGCATGGAAGTTGGCAAATAATGGGACTCATATAAGCTGACAAGGCGCTAAGGCCACCACTCACAGTCCAAAAGCACTGAAATAATCTAAAATTAATGAGTTTAAACATTCAATTGCAAAAAAAAATAAATAATACAACCACCAAAATAGAAAAAATTGGAAAGTTCGAACACCATTTGTGCAATTTTTTCCAAGTTAAAATGTATAGAATTAAGGAGTTTAATTTGCATCCACTTTTACCAAAATGCTCAAGGCTATATTTCTTTTTTGGTGAAGATTTTTACACTCCATCTATTTATTTCTACACTCCTTATTTGCTTTTTGGAATTATAAATTACATAATTATCCTTTATTTGAAATATTTATTATTTTCAATAATTATCATTCCTAAACTAGTATTTAGCATCTTTCTAAATTTTTTTCCAAAGTCATTAAATCTACTTGTGCCTAAGCTTACTTTTTTTTTTATATATTAAATAATTTAGCATAGTTAACTATTTTTTAAAACTATTAATTTATATTTTAACTTATTTAAATTATTGTAAAATTTGCACCAATTTAAAAAAATATAACAATTTTTTTTTTACTTTTTGTTAACAGTTTTTTAAATATCATATGCACATTATTTTATTTTTATTTTTATTTTTCTAATCATAATTTTTGAAAATAATATAAAATCAAAGTACATGATTAAAAAATCATTATAAAAAATTAACAAAAATTCATCATATAGAAACTATTGTAATGTTAAATTTTATGATAAGTGTTATAACATATTAATAATAGAAAAAATAAACGCTATATTTTATTTTTATCAAGTATTTTTTTTATAGTTTAATTTAATTATAGCATGTGTGGGAAATAATTGTTTAAATTACATACTGTTAATTTTAGTTCTATTCGTTGAACTTATTAACATTTTTTGATATAATAAATTATTTTTGAATTTTTTATAATTAATATTTTTAATCACATAATTTAATTTTTTATATTATTTTGTTAAATAATGGTAGAAAATTAAAAAAATAAAATTATGTGCATGTGATAATCAAACTCTTTATAATAATTAAAAATAAACTTATATGCATATGATATTAAAAAATGTTCATAAAAATAAAAAGATTTGTTATTTTTTAAAATTGATGCAAATTTTACAATGAGACAATATTAAATCTTTTTAATGCAAACAAAAAAAAAAAACTCAATTACATGTAATTTAAAATCTTAAACATCAAACAACAAATTTTGATAAAAAAAAAAAGAGTTTAGCAACTATAATTAATAAATTAAAGGTAGTCAACAAAAACTTTTTATATATATGTGTAGAGAGAGTGTATAGGTAGAGATCTGATGGACCATGGGTCAAAGTACGGGAGTGCAAAATGCAGCCTTAAATGGGCCTGTCTGCAATATGTTCATTTTGGCCCAATTTTTCCAACTTACAACCCCCAACTTTAGTTCACCTCTAATATGAATTTTCACATTTAATGATGGTTCTTCCCGATATAAATTTTACTTTGAAAAAAAAATAAACATGAAAAAATTATCTTTTTATTACACTCAAATTGGGTAAAAAGAAATGTGTATTCTGCTTATATTTAGTTTATAATTAAGGTGAGCTGCCAAATTTCTTTTCAAGTCTGAAAATTTTATTTGATTTTTTAGCTTGAGCATAGATTTTAAGCTGAATTTTGATTTTATTTTTTCAAATAAAATATAACTTGAATAAAATTTAAAATATTAAGAATGTGTGTGTATGTGATTATTATTATATAGAGGAAAGAATTCTAAGAATCTAAAATACTGTAACATTATAATATAAAATTTGTTTTTATTATAACTGGCAATATTTAGGATGACTATTGTTAAAAGTGTCATTATCTTTTTTTTTTGTTCTTAACATAGCTAGATTGGTCTAATTCTTAAGAAAGAACCCTACCCTCCACCAAAGATGTCCCCTAACGTAGCTATCCAGTTAAAAAGGCTGGGACCCATTACCTGAATTATTACCAACAAAAGTAACGACCAAATCTTCACAATAAACCCTTCTAGTTATGTGCCTTGTCCACCATGATCCTGACTTAAATGTACTCCAAAATATCATCTTCATGTCAAATGTTACACTTCCACTTCTGTTTCTATCTTTAGCCATTTCTCCCACCACCCAACTCCCTACTCCGGCCTGTTTCTGGTCAACATTATTCGCCTCTACTCTCCCCTGCATTGCTCTCTTCGCTTTTACGTCCAAGAAAAATGGATTCGCATAACATTGACTTTTTTGATCTACAAGACTTACTGTAGCAGGTATCTCACACAGACAATTACTCATAAGATTGACTTGTGCGTACTTTTTTCTTTAAAATTGATCTTCTAATTTAATTTAAAAGGTGTGGTAGTGGAGATTATATGCGTACTTTTTTCTTTTCTGTTTGGACTAGGATTTTAACTTTTGCTACTATAAAAAAATATTATTGTTACTTATCCGTTGAGGGAATACACATAAATAAATAAAATAATAATTTATTGTTTCATTAATAATGAGCTACGTTTTAATTAATTAATTGTTGGGCTCTTTACATAACTACCCTAAAAACATATCTAAATAACAAAAATATCCACTATTTTCATTAATTACAAGAATGCCTCTTTTTCCCAACAAATATTATACGCGTACCAACTCCTCATTAAGCTGCGTTTTTCTTCATCAAAATCTGCGTTCTCTTCTTCACCTCCCTGCATCGCGTTCTCTTTCTTAAAGTTCAACACCCACATCGCTTATTCTTCCTTGACCTCTAACCCAAAATTTTCACCCTCTCAATTCAACCTCTAAGATCAAGTTCTTCTTTTCTTCATTCAAATCTTCAATTCAAAAACCCAAAATCTTAAAAAAAAATCTCCAACAATAAACTCAAACAAAACATTAGTAAATCTTCATATCAATCTGAATCAATATAAATCCCAATCTGAAGCAACATCAACAAAAGAGAGAAAAAGAAAGAAGCAAAATAAATCAGAGATTCAAAGGTAA